>VSMD01031275.1:0-61090 GCA_008750895.1 Mirza zaza | reverse complement strand
GTTGTTGGGGTTTTATTTTATTTTTTAAAGCTCATCAGAATTTAAGGCAATTTAAGAATAACAAAAAAAAGTTAGCAACAAAGAAAAAGTCGTGCAACATGTATGTACAATCTGTCATCAAGAGTTATCACTTTGTAAGCAAAACGTTGCCCAGTCTTTGTGTTAGGAGGGGTCTTAGGTATTATCTAGTCCAATCACTATGTTTCACATTTGTTCAGGCCACAAGCATTTATTCGGCCCTACTATGCACCACACAGAAGAGAAATCCGAGGCCTAGAGGAGTTGAGTGGTTTTCCAACATCACACAGAATCTAACAGTTAGCTATATAGGTAACAAATTATCCCAAAACTTAGCAGCCTAAAACCACACACACTTGTTATCTCACAGTTTCCGTGGGTGAGGAATCTGGGCACAGCTTAGCCGGGTCTCTGCTTCAGGTTCTGCTCACAAGGCTGCAATCAAGGTGTCAGCAGGGCTGGGATCTCATCTGAAGGCTCAACTGGGCAAGAGTCCACTTCCAAGCTCATTCATGTGATTGTTGGAAGAATTCAGATTCCTGAAGGTTCTTGGACTCTGGCCTTCAGTTTCTCACTGAACGTTGGGTGGAGGTGTTTCAACAGTTTGCTTCATCTAAGCCAGGAAGGCAGTAAATCTGCTAGCAAAATGGACACCACAATCTTTTGTAATCTAATCACAAAGGGAGCCCCCATCCACCTTTGCCATATCCAACTGGTCAGGGGCAAGTCGCTTGGTCCAGCACACACTCAAGAGGAGGGGGTTGTATAAGATCACAAACATCAGGAGGGGAGGGGGATTTCTTCTCTGATACCATTCTCTTTTCTGTACATAAATTTTATATTGGTTTTCCTACTATTCTACCCAAGATGGGAGGCATTTCTATGTAGTGTTTCTGTTTGCTTATTTATGCCAAAATCAGTCCCTGCGGTAGAGTACCAATATGCCTGGCTTATTTCACTTAGTGTGATGTCCTTCAGGTTTATCCATATTATTACAAATGACAGGATTTCCCTCTTTTTAAGGCTGAATAGTATTCCATTGTGTATGTATACCCCATTTTCTTTATCCATTCATTTATTGATGGACATTTAGGTTGATTTTATATTTTGGCTATTGTGGATAATGTTGCAATAAACACACAGTGCAGCTATCTGTTTTACATAGTGATTTCAGTTCCTTTGGATATACACCCAGAAGTGGGATTACTGGGGGCTACCTTAGAAGATTGTCTACTACACAGAATACATAGCAGGATAAAGTCAACTACATTGTGTTTACTACCTGCTACCACAACAGACTTTAGGTAAACAGCAGAGAAGATTAGGTTTCTCTTTTTTGAGCCATGTAAAATGGTATCAGAGAAGAAATCCAGTTGATTTCTATCAAGAAAATTTTATGTTTTAAAGTATCCCACCAACTGGTTAGCATTTTAAGGCAATCATCAAAAAATGTTTTCAGTAAAGCAGTCATAATCCAAGAAGCTCTTTCTTCTCACTCCCTACTTTAATCCACTTACATTAGGGTAACTACATAATTTATCACCCAAACCAAGATACTTTAGGGCATGAAAGGAGGCACTACTAGTAATTACATCAGGAACTACAGGAGTAAACCAGGAGCATCCTGGTAAACCTGGCCATTTGGTCACCCTACTTACAGCCATGATGGGAAACAATCCTTCAACCTGGGAAGCTCAAAGATTGAGTTATGAGGAAGAAAAGAGAAACATGGAATCGACCCTGACCATCAGCAGGGTACGGATCTGCAGTTGGATAACCCTGCCACCCTGTAGTGGGGTTGGTTTCTCTGTGAGCCTTTTCATGCAATCAGGGACCTCTGGGAGCCCTAAAAAAGGCTTAATGCTCTTGTATCACCTCTTCTACTGTCACTTCTTGTTTCTCTCTGTTGATTTCATGAATGAATAGGAGATGTACCATGCCTCTTTCAGGGTTTTGTGATAGCTCTGTTGTTCTAGATCCCTTTTATTTTATTTTACTTTTAATATTTCCAAATGCAGTTATGCAGGATGTATGGGCAAGTTTGTCAACTACTAGTGTTTGAATAAATGGGATCATTTCTCGATATATAATAACATTGACACCACATTTTCAAAGGAAAACATTACTCTAGTGTTTCATCAAAGGTTTACTTAAACATCAAAATCTGAACGACCACTGTCTATTAGTTGTCAATTCCTCTTCCTCTTTTAACACTCATGCTACATACCTCCAAAAGAAGCACACAGCAAGCATTCACAGAACCAGTTATTGATTAGTAAAAGATAGTAAGCTTTCAAAAATATTTGTTGAAGTTCATGGAAATACTGCCTACAAGGCAAACATTTCTTTGGTAACAGTGTCTGTTGAAATGAATATTTTTATTGAGAAACAAAAGCTGGTAAAACATTTACTTAGTTTGAATCCATGTATTTACTACTTGAAACAGGGTTTTAGATATGCATGAAAATAATTTCTGTATGTACATGGCATCAACAAAAAGTGAGGTCTAGGGAAATTTTTCCGATAAAAGACTTCCCAGGAGTAAAGTACAGTTGGCCTTCTTTATCTGTGGGTTCCGCATCCATGGATTCAACCAATCTTGGATGGAAGATATTTGGAAAAAATTTGCATCTATACTGAACATGTACAGACATTTTTCTTGTCATTATTCTGTAAACAATACAGTATAACAACTAATCTTTTTAAGAAGAGAAAAACAAACAGGTTTATTAACATATGCAGTGCACATCACAGCGGACAATTCTCAATGCAAAGTAACTCATAGCAGTGGCTTAGAACTCTGGCTTATATAATATATTTTTTTAGTATAGCAACTATTTACATGGCATTTACATTGTATTAGGAATCATAAGTAATCTAGAGATGATTTAAAGCATACAGGAGAAGGTGCAGAGATTATATGCAAATACTACACCATTTCATATGAGGTATTTGAGCATCCGGGGATTTTGGTATCCAAGGGAAGTCCTAGGACCAATCAATCTCCCTAGGATGCCTGGGTTGACTGTATACGCATGACTGAGCTTCTGGTGGCTCCTTAGAGAACAGCACGTCCGGGTAGAAGCTGTCCACTGGCGATCTCTTCCTTGTTTTCTAGCCACTCAAACAAAAGAACCATGGTAATCTTCACAGTTCCATCTTCACATCCATTTAACTATCTCTGCACTTTTTCTTGACAAAATAACTAAATATATATATATATATATATATCTGACAAAAAATTTCAGACTTTACAAAAAGGCACACAATCACATGCACATAACAGTCCCACGCCCAGAGGCAACCACTATTTGGATTTTTTAATTAATATTATTTTTTGATCGACAAATCATAATTGTATGCCTTTATGGGTTACACTGTGATGTTTTGATATATGCATGGGATGTGAGGTGATTAAATCAAGCTAATTAACATATTCATCACCTCAATTATCTATTTTTTCTTGTGGAGAGACATTGGAAATGTACTTGATTATTTTGAAATATAGTACATCATTATTGACTGTAGTCACCCTGCTGTGCAATAGATCTCCAAGCCTGTTTCTCCTGCCTATCTGACACTTTGTACCTTGTGATCAACATTGTCTATTCCCTCTCTCCCCACTATCTACCCCCAGCCTCTGGTAACCATCATTCATTCTACTTTCTACCATGAGTCCAACTTTTTTAGACTCCACCTATAAGTGAGATCATGCAGTATTTGTCTTTCTGTGCCTCGCTTATTTCACTTAGTGTAATGTCCTTCAGATTTATCCATGTTATTACAATTGACAGGATTTCCCCCTTTTTAAGGCTAAATAGTATTCCATTATGTATGTATATCCCATTTTCTTTATCTATTCATTTATTGATGGACATTTAGGTTGATTTTATATTTTGGCTATTGTGGATAATGTTGCAATAAACACATAGTGCAGCTATCTGTTTTACATAGTGATTTCAGTTCCTTTGGATATACACCCAGAAGTGGGATTACTGAATCATATGGTAGTTCTATCTTTTCATATATCTGTATGCCATTTATATTTTATTTTCTATGAACTGCATGTTTCATTTTACTTGCCCATTTTTCTATCAGATTTGTTGCCCACCCCTGCCCCCTGCCATCCGCTGCAATATGAAAAATTCCATTAGTTTTGGGTAGAGTTGTACATTTCTATAGATATACACCAAATCCTGGATCAAGGGTTCTTTGGAGCAATCTAACTACCATAAAGTTCTTATAGACGATTTTTATTACCCTTTAGCTGCTATGGCTCTGGGCTTTAAAAAATACACAAGGTCTGTCTTTTGCAGAATGGATTTCAATTTTTAATGTCAGCTCTTAAGAAGGCCTCACCGCCATCCTTCCCTTAATGATGTGCTGGTGCTCAGAGTCCGTGTACAGCATTCTGTTTCTATGAAGGCATTAACTCTGGTCCTGGTTTTCATTGGCTTTCTCTGGAATCCTGTCAAATACTATGATGATAATAAAAATAATTCTGCGCTTCACTTTGAAGTGTTAAAGTTGAGGGTCACTTGGAGAGGCTGATTTTATCTGGCCAGTGTGGGAAGGGTTTATGAAAGTGGGATGCAGGAGTTTGTCTTGATCTAGCTAATGTGACTCTTCAGAGAGGCTGTGTAAATAGAATATATTTATCCATTCTTTTGATTTATATATTTTCTTAAAGGTCATGATTTACATTCCGGTTCTCTTTCTCTCCTTATGCTGCTTTCTGAGAAATGCAAAACCCAAGGGGAGAAAGAACCATATTCCAGGATCTGGCTTTTGGGAGGTTGTCAAATGTAACTCCCATTAGCATGCTTGGAGGCGAGGCACCATGATCCTTCCCACCCAGGCCAAATGCCTGGAGGGTAATGGATTATCTTCCTCTCTGCACTCCATGGGAGATATTCTCAGTGGTTTATGCATTCTGGCTGGAACATACTCCCTGCAGACATGAGGGGAGAATTCTTCCTGTTTCCCCAGCAGAGGTCCGCTGAGAATGCATCTGGCTCACAAAGTGTAAACCCCTTGTACTGTAAAGACAAGATCAAGGGCAGCCTTGGCACTAAGTGGTTGTTCAAAAGGTTCCAACTGTTCTAAGTTTTCAAAAACAAAGAGTGAGTTCTTGTTGCTTTAGCCTTAGGGAATACTTGAAGAAGGTGTCTTTAAACATCCCCCCAAAATGCTCAGATTTTTGCAGGAGGAAAGAAAACCATAATGGGAACAAAGCTATCAGTTTCACTTTTGGATAACAAAAAAAAAAAATAGAAAGGCAGGGGAAAAAAAATACAAAATTTTCCAGAGTAGACTTTTATTGTGTTTGTGCAGAAAAGTCTTTTTCATATTAAAAGCTAAACAAAGGGTAACCAAAAAAATTATTTGGTAGCTCAAAAATATTTTCTTGACATGTAATCATATTACGTTAGACTTTAGGTGTCTACAACATCTTTTGTGATGAAGCAATGGTAAGCTTAGCAAATGAATAGTGTGCTCTTGGAAAATCAGCAAGAAAAATCTTTGACTGCAATCCAAAGAAACAAAAGAGCTTTCTAAAAAAGAAAGAAAGAAAGAAAATAAAAATCACTGGGGTGGAATTGTTTCTGTATCTCAAATCTTGGATCAGGAATATTAGAAGATTAATACCATTATCTAGTACACATTCAACCAATGCAACTTCATCATGTAATGTTTTTCTGGTTCTGCAGAGCTTAAAGGACAAAAGGTTAGCAAACACTTAAATTAGTGGTCACATTAAGCTTTTGTTTTGTGATCCTTAGGCTACTGGGAGGCCTACAATTTTGAGCTTGAGTTGATAAAAGGCAGATTCAGAGAATTATTTATTTTGCTCTTTTTCCATGTGAGCTTTCACATTAATTGAATGGATTCATTTGGTGCCATTTTCATTCCCTTTAGAATTTTGGTCATGAAAATTAAGAATCATAATTCTAATATCTCACACAGTCTGTGAGTAATGGCAGAATGCTTTATTGCTCTGACATTTCTAGTTTTCTAAGTTTTGATTTGCTGAGTTCTTTCCTCCTTTTTCTTGCAGTTTACTTATTATGATTATTAATGAGGAAGCAGAAAAATGGCCATTCAGTCAAACTTTAGGGAATAGGACGTAATAATAAATGGTCTCTGTCTGGGATCTAACATTTGCCCCTAAATACAGTAATTATTAGGTTGCCTGATGATGTGCTGAATTTTACAAGGCCCTTATTAGGGAAAGAAAAAGAACATAATAAATCCACTAATGTGGGTAATGACTGGTATGGAAATTGAAAATGGTTCAAAATTAACCCACTCCTTTTTTCCGTCTTCTAAATGCCCCCTGGGTCTTAATATTATTCATTATATAAGTATACTTGCTTTTATCTCATTTCAACTAGTTTTGCATTGCCAAGAAGCTCCAGAATTATTTGCAATTAAGTGCTATCTGGCCTTGCTCAGGCATTGCCAACAAATTAAACAGAATCTGAAAAAAATATATATAACAAACCTACATTAGTAGATTATTCACAGACTGACCTGTAAGGCCTTTGTGTTTTACTCATTGTCAGTTCCCCAGCACACTAAGCAATACCAGAGCAAGGGACCCCTGATAAGTGCAAGCTCCTAGCATTACCACGAGGTGTACAATGATGGCAACTGAAGGATTGTACAGCTTAGTTTTTCTCTCTTTGGGCTTTCCCACTTCTCTGTGATAAAAGGCAATCTTACATTAAATGTAGGACTTTCTATGTGCCTTTGAAAGAATTCAGAAGATAATGGGTGAAAGGGCATGGTGCAGATTGGGTCCAGGAGAGTATGAAGGAATATTTTCTATTGCAAAGCTTAAAGAATATTGGAGGTCTGAGTCTTCGCTATTTGCAATGCTACTGTCTAACTTCCAGGCTGTATAAAACATAGCATTTATAAATTACACTTTTAGAGTAAATTCCATGCCTTTTCAAAATATAGTCATTTGTTGAGAGTAAAATTAAAAAAATAAATTGTGATTGGTAAAAGATCTTAATTTCAATCCAAATCTCTCTTCCCATACCTTCCAATGGTGCTTAAAACTTTTTAAAGCTTCCTGGAAATAAGGATGAGGTAGTGGGAAATATGTCAAACTCAACCAGGAGCAAATTCAAGCTCTATATAACAAAATAAAAATAAAAACAAGTATTTCAAATGAGTAGAGAAAGTATGTCTATTCAAAAAATGGTGTGTAGATAATTGACTCACCGTTAGAAAACAACAAAGCTAGACTTCCACTTGATCCAATGCACTTAAATGGATTCCAGATGATTTAAAATGTTAAACACTGAAAACAAACCCAAAGAACTACCAGAAGATAATATGGAAGTTTTATATTTTTACTCATCCTGAGGCAGAGAAGACCTTAATCAGCAAGATACAAAACTCAGACCCCTAATTAAAACAAAACAAAACAATTCTGTGATATAATAAATAAAATTAAAAATTATGCAACAAACTGGGAAGAAATAACTATATAGACAATTGTTGGTAATAGACAAAGGATTAATATTCAAAATTTATAAAACTTGCCCATTAATCAATAATAAACAATCAAGAAACCAGCAGAATAGTAGACAAGGAAACAAATAGCTTATTCACACCAAAAATACTATAAATGGCCAATAAACTTAAGAATTCTGAGGCTCATTTCATTAGTAATGAAATAAAATTATAAAATATCAAATGTCACTTATCATCGGCAGAAATTAAAAGGACTTATATGTTAAGTATTGCTAAATATGGAAAAATGATACTGATGAGGTCCTTTTTGGAAGACAATTTGACAATATGTGTCAAAATTTAAAGTTCATTATATGTCTTGAAATTCCTCTCTAGTAATAGTAATCTAGCTTAGTGAAATACACGTGCACAAAGGTGAATGTGCAAGGCCATGCAAGGCTGTTCACCAGAATGGTCTATATAAGTGTAAAAAGTTGGTGTGTTAGTTTTCTAGGGCTTCCATAAGAAAGTACCAGAAACTAGGGGGCTTAAACACCAGATGTTTATTTCCTCACAGTTCTGGAGGCTGGAAGTCCAAGATCAAGGTGTCAGCATGGTTGGTTTCATTCTGAGGTCTCTCCTTGGCTTGTAGATGGCCACTTTCTCTCTCTGTTTTCACATGGTGTTTCCTCTGTGTGTGTCTGGCCTAATCTCTTCTTATGAGGACACTAGTCATACTGGATCAGAGGCCCACCCCAATGACCTTATTTAACCTTAATTACCTCATTATAGACCCTGTATCCAAATTAGGCCACATTCTGAGGCACTGGAAGTTAGGACTTCAACATAGGAACTGTGGGAGGACACAAGTCAGCCTGTAACAGTTAGAAACACCCTAAATGCAAAATAGGAAATGGTTATGGTGCATTCAGGCTATACAATCATATATAGTCATTAATAAAAATGAAGTAGACCAATGAAAGATTTTCAAAATATTGTTTAGTGAAAAAAGAGTCACAGTGTATAAATGTACAGTATGATTGTATTAATGTAAGTAGAGAAGAAAGAGAAATTGTATGGGGACATATTAATATATATTTTGAGAGAGGAAGAAAGGCAGGGGAGAATTGGAAGGACATACACCAAACTGTTGAGAGTGGTTGCTTTTGGGAAGAGGTAGAAATGGGGCTAAGGCAGGAGGAAAGGGTAGCAGATACAGGGTGAATTTTATGTCTTGCTGTGTATACTTCTATATGCTTGAATATTTTACAAAAGGAATACAGTTTTGTTACTTGAATAACCAAAGAAAATGACGCATATGCATATGCAAAAGGAAATTTTGAGTTTTGGGTTCAACGCAAGAAAATTTATAACTCTTTAACACCATTGGGTTGAGAACAGCCCTAATTCAATTTCTCTCCTTTCCGCTGTTTGCTTTCTCAGGGAATGTGGCTCAGTGCTCTGATGAACTGGCAGAGTGATGGTAAAGTATAAAATGCAAAGGAGGAACCAGAGAAGGCGGCTATGACCTTTTTGTAGGAGGCGCTGCTTGGGAAGGCGGTGGGGAAGAGGGCGAGCTGGCTGGCAGGGCGAGGCTCTGATGAGAGAGGGGCCAATGCTGTCTCTCTGGTTAGCCTCAACCTCTCGCTGGCCTGCGATCCCAGGAGCTGTCAGTGAGGGGATTGGGAGCAGCAGCTGGCCCTGAGCTTAATCTCCAGAATTGGCTGGGGATTAAGTCCCACCTGTTGGGAAGCTCTGAACTAGAGCTCGGCAGGAAATTACACCGCTGAACTGGGACCCACAGGGTGACAAAACTTCAATCTCTATCCTCCATGGCATGGATGTGTCCTGTCCCTCTCAAAACCTTAGATCTAAACAAAAAGTCGTTATGCTACATTCATTATCATTATCACACACACACACCATAGTTTAAGTAAGAGCAAAAATAAATGATTGGTTCCTTCCATTGAGTGTGGCTTTGAGGTAGCACCTCTTCCGCTAAGATTTATGTTGATCTAATTCCAAAGAGTTTTCTTCCCATAGAAACTACTAAGGGAGGAAGTAGAGTTGGGAAGGAAAGCTCTGAGTGTCATAACATGTCTCGGGAAATAAGACAAATCAATTTGTAACCCAATTTTTTTTTTAAATGTCGTGGGGGATAAATGTGTGAGGATTGTGGAGCTTTCAGAAGAAAGTGGGCTTTGAACTGTGACTTCTGGGGAAATGGGAGAGGTGGCCAGGAGTTGTAGTGAAATAAGCGGGAAGAGGGAGGTCGTTCCTGGTAGAAGGTAAGCCAAGACAAAGGCTTGGGTATGCAGGTGTGGCCCCGTGAGAAGGATGTGCACACAGAGAGGCAGAGCGTGTTTGTTGGGGAAGAGTGGGGTTGCCGATGGAAAGTGTTTTCATCTTTCTGTGGCTTAGGCTGATTTTCTCATATTTCTGTCCCTTTTCCTCCATATCAAAGTATCGTACAAAATACTGTCCCCCCCTACCTTAAAAGCATCATGAGAATCAATGAATGCCACCTTTAATGTCCCGTGAAATATTAATGCCCTATTTACATTTATCACTATTTTCATTTTACGGTTATTATTGTAATTTCCCCTCATTTCATGGAGCAACACTGCAGTCACCACCTCTATAGAATCACAGGGAGAAAACTGCTTACCCAGTTGCCTAATGACAGGGGCTGGCTTGGATGAAGGGCCACAGCCTAAGAGAAGCGCTTTCAGAAACAGATGAAGTGAAAAGATCAACCCAGATTTCCCCTTGTTTAACATCTCTCAAAATAACAAGGAATGGAAATAAAAAGACGTGCATAAAACAAATGTCTCCTGAGTAAATTACATGATATATTCCAAAGCCCAATTGCATCCTGTGAGAAGAACGACTTAGCTCTACTCTGATATGGTCTCATTCAATATTCCTTTGCATTCATACACATTCAGAGTGACATTTGTATGGAGTAGAGCGTTGATTAGAATAGATCATGCTTAACTAATAAACAGATGCCATTAGAGTATTAACAAGATACTTCTGGTCCTGGGCCATCTTCCTTTTCAAAAAAATGTATTTATTAAAGCATAATATGCATATTGTACAGTGTAAAAATCTCAAGTGTAAACTCAATGGAATTTTAGCAAAGTGAATACACCTATTGTAACCACCACTGGCATCAAGATACAAACAATTTCCATCACTTAAGAAGTCTTGCTCATGTTCTCTTCCAGTCATTGCACTTTTGTTAAAAGTAACCTTGAATTTGACTTCTATTATGATTCATTTCGCCTGATTCAGAATTTTCTACAAATTGAATCATATAGTAATGGGCTCTCGTGTCTGGTTCCTTCATTCAGCAACATGTCTGTGAGAGTCATACATGATGTTATGTGAGGTCATAGTCCACACTTTTAAATTATTCTATAACATTCCACTGCATGACTACACAAGCCAATATATTTATCCACTTTGTTATTAATATGCATTTAGATTTATTTCCACTTTTAGAATTAGATGATTACAACCTGTCATGTACATACATGTCTTTTGGTAAATATATGCACACATTTCTTTTTTTTTTATTTCAGCATATTACAGGGGTACAAATGTTTAGGCTACATATATTGCCCTTGAGCCACCCGAGTCGGAGCTTCAAGCGTGTCCATCCCTCAGATGGTGCGCACCGCACCCATTAGGTGTGAATATACCCATCCCGTCCTCAGGAATCCTGAGGTGTTACTGTTCTGACTGGCCAAGACTCCTTTTCCTGGGGAGTCCAGGTGCTGCTTGAGCTCAGAGCCCAGGGGCAGGCTGCAGTCACCCCTGGGAGGGGCACGCAGGGCCACTCTGCTGCAGCTTGGCCCCACAGGGTAGCAGCAGCTTCTCTTGGGGATGGTGGCCCATCAGGCAGGGAGGGTTCAGTGGTGACAAAGCCTCGCGGATAAAGGGGTGCCAGGGCTATTTGTCCCAGAACAGGACATACTCCAGCAGTGGCTCCAGGTCCAAGATGGCGCAGCACAGTATCTGTATGGTCCATGGGGGATGGGGCACTGTGTCAGCTCCTTCTCTAGGGGTATGGGGGTGGGGGAGTGTTGGGGGGGAAGGCAGCTGTGTGGACTCCAAGTAGCTCCCTCAGTGGGGCTTTGTGCCTGTGAGTGCTGCAGGAGTCCCCAGTGGTGAGGAACCACAAGGTGTTCAAGGTGGTGATGGGGGTGGCTAGGGTCCTTTCGCTTACCTTTCCCCCCAGGAGAGAAGTCCCTCCTGGTTCCAAGCTGATCCCAGCTGGGGGTGAGGTAGCAGAGGCAAGGTGTTTCCTTCTGCTCTCATGTGGCCTTCCTGGGTCTCTGTGCTCTACAGGGTTTCTGCTACTCCTTTGCTGTTCTTAGGCATTCTCCTTTAATTATTTTCATCAAAATGTAGTTGTTTGTTGTTTTAGCATCTTTGTGAGGGGGATGAGTGCTAGAAGCTTCTAGTTGGCAATCTTGCTCATGCCAATTTCTCTGCCTCCTTCATTTATTTAATTTAAAAAAAATATTCCAGTTGTTTGGTTTAATTTCCATGTTTTTATGAGCATGTTAGTAATAATAGACATTTTAGTGCCTGTCTGATAACCTGAATATCAAGGTCCCTATGAGTGTATTTTTGCTTTATTTTCTTGGTTTTCAGTCATTTGTTTCTACTTCCCAGCATGCTTATTAATTTTTTAACTTCCTATTTCTAACTAATTTTAGATACAGAAAAGTTTTTAATATAGTATAGAGAGTTTTTAAAAAAAATTCTTCTGCATGAAAAAGTTGTCCCCTGTCCTCATTTATTTATTCAGTTATTTATTTAAGACTCGTGGATGTTTATTTTATTCCATGGGTTATACAACCCAATACTATCATTATTTATTTTGTTACTCCAATCATTCCAGCTTTGGCCATGAGGAGCTTCTTTAAGTTGACTCCTGAGTTCTTTTGACAAGACCCCACACTTCTGAGCACTTCCTATTTTCTGCCACCACAAGTGCTCCAGGCTCAGCTTGTCTTTTCCCTGCCCCAGCTCTGAAATCAATCACTTCTTCAAGGAGCTCTGGCTCCTTTTATGAAAGAGGAGGCTTCAGAAACCGCGATCTGAGTGCTAGATCTGGACCCTCTCAGCAAAGAGAGGTAGGAAGTAAATCTGTGTATACCTAACACATCCACTGATATCCATCTGGTTTCTCTATGTGTATCTGTACCTGTCTATCTTCTAAAAACATGAACTCATGTTGAAACCACAACGCCCGGCTAATTTTTTTTCTATTTTTAATTGCCCGGCTACTGTTTTCTATTTTTTAGTGGAGGAGTGGTCTCACTCTTGCTCAGGCTGATTTTGAACTCCTGACCTCAAGTGATCCTCCTGCCCTGGACTCCCAGAGTGTTAGGATTACAGGTGTGAGCTGCCATGCCTGGCCACCTTCCTTTTTTTCTTTTCTTTTCTTTTCATTTTTTTTTTTTTCTTTTTATAGCTACATAGCATTCCATTGTGTGGAAGTATCATCATTTATTCATCCATGCTCCAAAGTATTACTTTTAGGCTATTTTCAACCTATTGCAATTACATACAGTGACTAACTCTGAACATGTATTTTTGTACTGTTAGAGGTGTGTCTTCAGCATAGATTCCTAGAAGTGGGGTTACTGTGTGAAAAGGTAAGTGCATGTGGAGTTTTTTAGGTATTTACAAATTTCATTCCAGAAGGATTGTGCCAATTTGCATTTTCACCAGCAACATATGATAGTACATGTTTCTCCACAGCTTTGCCAGTGAAACGTATTATCATGCTTTTTAATTTCTGCTAATCAGTTGTTGAGAAGTGGTATTATTTTAATTGTCATTTCTCTACTTTGAGTGAGTATGAACATTTTTCATATACTTTAGAACCATTTTAATATATTTTTATGCATTGTCCATTAAAGTCTTTTCCCACTTTTTGGTTAAATTTTTGATCTCTTGGCCCTCAATTTTTAAGTATTCTTTATGTATTAAGGATATTAGCCCTTTGTCTATGATATATGTTGTGACTATTTTCTCCCAGTTTGTCAATTTTCTTTTGACTTTTTAAAATGGTATTTTGTTCTCATCATAAAAATCTTTTTATTAGTCAAATTTATCCTTCATCCCTTCTTTTATTGCCTGTGTATTTGGATTCATAGTTAGGAGGACTTTCCTACATTAAGATTAAAGAATAATCCATTTCAAGTACTTTATGGTTTTATTCTTTCTTTCTGTCTCTACCTAAAGTATCTGGAGTCTATTTTTATGTAGACATGGATCTAATTTTATCTGTTTCCAAATGCTCCTCAGTTGCCCAATATCATTTATTTTTAAAGTCCATCTTTACTCCAGTGGTTTCAAATGTCACCCTTACTGTATACTACATTTTCATGGGTATTCGAGTCTATTTCTGATTTTCTATTCCACTCCACTGGCCATGTGCCTGTACCATACTGGTTTCATTATAGAGGCTTTGTAGTATGTTTTAATGTCCCCTAGTTCCCTCTTGTAAGTATTTTTTTTCAATAATTCCTGGCTATTCCTGCATGTTTATTTTTTCCGTATAAACTTTACATCACCTTTAACTCTTATAAAATAGCTTGTTGGTATTTTTATTGGGATTTCATTGCATGTGTAAATTAACTTAGATAAAATTCACATCATTATAATGTTGATCAATCCTATCCAAGAACAGAAGATGCCTATTTGTTCAAATCTATTTTGTCATTCAGGAGTGTATTCGAATCTTCCCTGTATAGATTTTATCATTTCTCGTTAAACTTATTCCTAAGTATTTTATCTTCTGTGTTGCTATTATAAATGAGTTTTTTCTCTACCATCATATCCTCCAGCTCTTCCTTGCTTGTATATATAAAAGCTTTTATTTTTTGTTAATTTTATATCCTGTCACCTTACTGAATTGTTTTAGTGTTTAAGTTAGTTTCACCATTGGTTCTGCTGGGTTTTACTAGTATACTATCATATCATCTTAAAATAGAAAACATTTTACTTTAGCTTCACCCATTCTTATACCCCTAATTGATTTCTCTTATCTGATGGAATTGACTAATAACTCTAGTACAATGCTGAATAGTAGAAGAGACAGTGGTCATCATTACTTTGTTCCTTATCTTAGATAAAATGCCTGTTAATAGTTTATTTAATATGAAAATTGTGGATACTGAGTATGAAAAATATAGAGAACCTGGACTGATATTTTCCTGAATTTGGAAATTAATTTTCTTTTGATGAGTATATAGCATATGAAAAAAAATCACTCCCTAATCTAGTTGGAAACTATTTCTCAAAATATAGCACTTTTCAGGGCTTTCAGGTAAAAATCATTAGAAAACATTTTTTTGTAGGTTTCAAATCCCAATTTTGGCTTCCCAGTATGATGAAACTATCAAGATCTCTACTTAGCAGGTACTTTGGGTTTAGTTCCACGAATCTCACCTACAGATGGACATGGTAGGAACCACCAAATACTATGAAGGGAAATTAATACAGTGTCTTCGATCTCCTGGGTGTCCTTCTCTTCTCCTGGGACCTTAGCATCTCAAGTCCTGGCTTCTTTGGGTGTCCTCTGCTAGCTTCAAACAGCTGGATGTTTTTCCTTTGTATTTTATGCGACTTTGGTGGTGGTTCTCCAGCAGGAGGGATAGTCCGATACCAGGTACACCGCTGTTAAGCTGGCAGCAGAAGTCATCTTCGGGTCATCTTTCTCAAAGTGAGTGTTACTCTCTGGTAGAGAAATTAACATTCACATTCTTAATTCTGAAGACCCAGTTAGACAAGATTTGGGAGATAATTGGGTACTCTCACTGGGGATTTATGCATTTTTTTTACTCAAACTTATTACTGCATGGGCAAGCAAGAAATATCATCATCTCAGATCATTTGTATTGGAAATCTTAATAGCTATACCCTAGGAGATTCCAGTGTTCACAGGTCCCAGTTTGAAAATATTGCACATCTTCCCTGGTGATAATGCTCAGGTTAGAAATCTTAATTACTTTTAGCTCTTCACTCTCCTGTACTTCTCTTATTCAGCGAGTCTCAAAAACCTATTAATTTTTACCTCTTCTGTGACTCTGTTCTATCCTTTACTTTCCATTCTCAATGCTAATGCCCCGATTCAGGCCCTGTCATCCTTTTTCCTGGATTACTGCAGTAGCCATCTGTCCAGTCTTCCAGCTTCTCATTTCACCTACTCATCTCTAATCCACCCTGTATGCTGCTACCAGAGGTGGTCAACCTACTACACGGTTCAGTGTATGGAAGTCCCCTCCTAGGAAACCTCTCCACTACTTGGTGAGTGAGTTGCAAACTCTCAAGTGTGACATTCATGATCTGATTTCACATTGTGACCTCCTCCATGACTTCTCTCATTTATTACTCCATGAATCTCTGATCTAGTCATTCTGTCCTAGAACACACCGCATACCAGCTCACCTTCATGCTTTGGCTCATGTTGTTTTCTCTGTTGAAACCAACCTTTCAAAATCTTTCCAAATTTTTGAAATCCTACCCATCCTTAAAATCCCACTGAAGTGCTATCGCCTCCTTAAAACCTTCCCTATTCCTGCTAGTCAGAATTAATTGTTCCTTCCTTTGTATTCCCATAACATTGTTTGTAATAATATTTTGCGTTTGCCTTGTATATTAATTAATTAATTAATTAATGTTAATATATTGAGTGCTTACTATGTACTAGAAAATGTGCTAAGTTCTTGATAAACGTTGTCTCATTTATCCCCCCAAATTCAGTGAGAAAAGGACTAAGGACTATTGCGATTTCCATTTTCATACAGGGGGGAATTTAGAGTGATTTATAAAGTCTCTTTTTTTATACTATATAAACTTACTCGAAGTGCAGAACTTATCTGATAAATTAATAGCTACTATCCCAGTACCTCCTACAAAATAGACTCCTGTTAAATAAATTTTGTGGAAACAAAGAAGCTCTTTATTGGCTCCCATTGGCCTGGAAGTCTTATTATTAACAAGAGGTTAATTCACCCCCTTCAGGAATCTAAGTCAGGTAACATGTATTGAACACTTACTGTGTGACTGCTTGTATATTACACATAATCTTTAACATAGGTTCTGTGATTTTCCCCACTTTACATTTGAGGAAACTGAGGTCCTAAGGAAGTTAAGTAACCTGCTTATGGCCACCAACTAATAAGCGGTAGAGCCCAAACTCAAACTCATGGCTTTCTGTCTCCGGAGCTAGATCTCTTAACCATTATGCTATAGTGCCTTATAGAGAGCTAGTGATAATGGCAACTGATTTCAGATTTGATATCTCACACTCTCTGTGTGAGGTATATTTGTCTTTTCAGAATGACCCTCCCATTTCTTCCTGCATACATAGCTTCCCACCTGAAGACTAAATTTCCCAGCTTGCTTTGTAATTAGGAATAGCTATCTGGCTAAGATTTTTACTTATATTTATACTTTTTGACAATGAAATGTAAGCTTGAGTGATGTGAATAATTTCCACCTTACTTTTTGAAAGAAAATTTGTATTTCCTGTCTTTTTTTTTCTCAAGAGTTTAAAACCAGGCTAAATGATAACCTAATTTTGATCATTTAAGTAAAAACAATATTTTAGGGATGACACAGCCCAAGATGAAATAATTCTAAGTCCCAAAATGGTTTTGTGGAGTGGAACTGCCCACTGCCTATATATATGAGAGAGAAATAAAATTCAATCTTATTTAAGCCAATGTGTCTGGTGGTGGCGGTGTGGGGGGGTCTATTTATTACTGCAACTTAGCCTTTATTAACCTAATACACCATTTATTTTAAATGGATGCTATGCATGCTTTTCTGGAGACAATTGGAAGCTTCTCATCACCACATTCTCAGAGTAGAGACAGATATGCGCTAAGCAGGTACTTACGAACACATCAATAACAAACTAAGCATCAATGAATAAATTACAATACTAATGACATAGTTAAAATGTTTTCTCATCATGCTTTATGGGCTCCAGTTAGAATCCCTTTTCATTATAGACCTCATTTCTGTAACCAATATAGTATAATTTATAATAGCTGGCAATCCAGCCACAGGATGTTAATATTTTTCTTCAGCTAATATAAAGCCGGCACTGAGAATTTAATGAAATAACCAGCTGGGTGACACTGAATATATTCCTCTTGGTTTTCTGGATGCATAGAGAGGAGAAGGACACTGCCCAATCAGGGGAATACAAGTGGGAAGACACCTGGCCAGATGATAATGAGAACCACACCAGTCTGGAAAGGGGAGAACGGTTCTCTCCAGAGAACCGTTCAACACCGAAGTGTCAGAATAGGAAAACCGTCCAAGGGAAAAATCATGTTTATCCTATACGTGCTGTGAGCCAAGGTGGGGTGCGGTTTGAGAGGCTAAAAGAGATTCAGATCAGCAAGAAATCCAGGTTAAGAATGAGAGAGTGAAAGGGTGAGAGTAAGAAGGAAGGAAGGAGAGAAGGAAAGAAAGAAAGAAAAGCAAGAAAGGAGACAAGACCTTTTGAAGAAGAGAACAAGCAAGCCGCACAGGCCGGGTGTACAGGCTAGTTCATGTTCCTCCCTTGAAGGTCATAAAACTTTCCTGTGGGGCCTCGCTCTGCAGATGTGCGACACGCCCAAAAGGAAGTCTGTGCGGGGGCTCGGTGACACCAGGATCACACCTCATCGTAAGGCCCTTCCAGCTTCTGGCAAGGCTTTCTGTGAACTTGACACTTGCGTAGATTTTCGTCTCTTAGGCAGGCACCTCCCTGTACATGCAGGGAAAAGAGCCAGGGCAACGGAGAAACGACTTTGCTCCAAGGTCTAAATTTTGAGAGTTTTATATTTTCCGATGGTCTGTTTGCCTTGTCATCATTCATACTGGTGGTAGCGAAACCTGGAGAGAGCTAAGGACTCCCCGCAGTAAGTTTTCTTCTTAGTCCACCAAGCAGAGCAGGAGCAAGATGAGGGTGTTCATAGACCTCCCAGTGAAAGTACAGCCTGGGGTCTACCCTGGGGTAGAACACAGGGAACCAAGTCTCCATACACAGTCTACAGTGATTTCCATGTGTATTCTGGTTCCCTGGTAAACTCCATCTTCACAGTCTTCTCTCCTTCCTGGAAAACTCAGCCTTTTCACTTTATGTACAAGTTTTTTTCCCCCCTTAGGGAACTCCAAAGAGTGGTCCCTGGCATGGGATATTTTAGCTACACACTCTTAATTATAAATTTGCAAAAATTGATACTGGCTGTTCAGGAATGAGAATGTAAACCTCTGTAACACAATATTGACTGGAAGGACTTTCCCATTTTCTCTCTGAAGTCTCATAGTAACTCATATTTCACAGCGAAATGTTTTCTGTTTTGCATCATTCAGGGGTGTTGGTACCTTTGTGCTTTCAAAAGCATCACTGATAAAAATGTTAAAGGGATACGTTTTAATATGCTTTAACAAACTGACCTCAAGAGCTTGTTTAGAAGATCATGAGCCATGATAGAAGAATATATTATTTACAAACTATTAGAAGAGGAAATGAGAGAACTAAAAATACCTGATTAAACCAAAAAAATGAGAAAAAAAAGAGAGAAAAGAACAAATAACAAGTGGGACATGCACAGAACAAATGACAAGATGGCAGATTCAAACTCAAATATATTGGTAATTATATTAAAGTATAAATGGATAAAACATTTCAAATAAAAGACAAAATTTTTAAATGAATAATAAAACTCACTATATGCTACTTATACAAGACTCATGTTAGATATAAAGAATATAGAAATATTGAAAATAAAAAGATGGAAAAGATACAAATGCACACATGAAGATACTGAAAACTAGTGTAGCTATCTTATTCTGAGAAAAAAATGGACTTGAACACAAGAGACATTACTAGAGATAAAGAGGAACATTTTATAAAGATGAATGATGTACCAAATTCAATACCAAATTTACTGGAATTAAGCATGGTATCAATAATAAACACTATGGGAAAATCCCCAACTGTTTGGAAATTAAGCAATACATTTCTGAATAACCTATGGGTAAAAAAGTAATTGCAATAAAAAACTTTTAAAAAATAAATTAAACTAAATGATGTAAATATGACATATCAAACTGTGGGATGCAGCCAAAGCTGTGCTTACAAGAATATGTATAGTTTAAAAATCTAGGTATCAGAAAAAAAGGCTAAAAGTGAACAATCCAAGCATACATCTCTAGTAGCTAGAAAAAGAATAGTAACTTAATTCCAGTGAAAGTAGAACGTAATAATAAAGACAAAAATAGAATCAATATAATAAGAAATAAATATAAGATAGAGAAAAAAAGCTAGGCCAAAAGCTGGTTCTTTGAAAAGACCAACCCCTACCAGTAAGTAAACCCCTACCAAGAAAAAAAGCAAAGAGTGAAAGATAGACAAAATCAGAAAGGAAGTGTGTGGGGCAGTGAGACTTATAGAGAAAATCATCACACTTTTAAGGAAAAAAATAATACCAATTTTATACAAATTCCTCCAGAGAGTTGAAAAAGTGGGAATAATTTCCAACTCGTTTTATGAGGTTAGCAAACTTTGATAGCAAAACCTGAAAAGGACATTACAAGGAAAGAAAATAATAGGGTCATAAATAAAGACTTTTAAAAATCCCCAACAAAATATTAGAAAATGATCCTTTGTGACCATGTTGGGTTTCTTCCAGGATGACAAGGCCAATATTTGAAAATCAGCATAATTCTTCACATCATCAGAATAAAGAACACCCAAATGATCATCTCAATAGCTGCAGAAAAAGTATTAGATAGAATAAACCTCCATTCTTGATAAAAATTCTTA
The DNA here is from genome assembly GCA_008750895.1 of Mirza zaza. NCBI lineage: Eukaryota > Metazoa > Chordata > Mammalia > Primates > Cheirogaleidae > Mirza > Mirza zaza. Next base: position 40,749 of record VSMD01031275.1, on the reverse strand, counting down.
GCAAACCAGGAAATGAAGGGAACTTAAAATTTGACAAAGGGGCCAGGCGTGGTGGCTCACACCTGTAATCCTAGCACTCTGGAAGGCCGAGGCGGGCAGATTGCTCGAGGTCAGGAGTTTGAAACCAACCTGAGCAAGAGTGAGACCCTGTCTCTACTATAAATAGGAAGAAATTAATTGGCCAACTAATATATATAGAAAAAATTAGCTGGGCCTGGTGGCGCATGCCTGTAGTCCCAGCTACTTGGGAGGCTGAGGCAGGAGGATTTCTTGAGCCCAGGAGTTTGAGGTTGCTGTGTGAGCTAGGCTGACACCATGGCACTCACTCTAGCCTGAGCAACAAAGTGAGAGTCTGTCTCAAAAAAAAAAAAAATTGACAAAGGGTATCTCCAAAAAAGAAAAAAACCTGTCTTTAACTTAGTGTGGAAATATTGAACGCTTTTTCTGTGAGACTGCAAATGAGACGAGGACATCTGCTGTCATTGCTTCTATTTCATATTGTACTGGGAGGCTGGGAGGTCCGATCATGAAATAAGGCAGGGAGCTCAGAGGTGGTAGAAACTCAGGGAAGGGTTAGCCCTTTGAAGGGCAGAACCTCAAATCAAGCAGCCTATTTCCAGAAAGGTTTACAGTCTCAGAACAGTGCCACTTGCTTACAGGTATGAGGAGGAGGCTTACAGTATCTCCGATAATGTCTAGGATTGACAAGCAGCCTAGGGAACCTCCTGAGTGGCCAGGAGAAGGAAGCTGAGAAGAAGATCCTATCTCAGAGAGCTGAGAACACTCTTGAAGTACCTGAGGATGTGCAACAGGCATAAAAACAGTATAGTATAATCATGCACAGTATTAATTCTTCACCAACTTTTAAGAAGCATTTTTGTTTATTCTGCTAGATTCCCAGGCTTTTGCTGTACTCTGCAGAGTCATGGGTGAGGGGAGAATGAAAAGTGACAGAAAACGCTGAATGTAGCATGTGTAAGCAAGACAGTGCTGCAATCTGGGATGGGTAAAGGGAAAGTAAGAGTATTGGTGGTTGGAAGAAGGTGAGAGGTCAGACAGGAGAAATGTGGAAGAGAGCCCAGAGGATTGCCTTTGTTTCGGGTCAGGACAGAAAAAGAGAGATTTGGGAAGTAACCAAGATGAGTAGAATCTCCAGGGAAGAGGAAGATAAAAGGAATTTTTAGAAAGCGAACTCCGGTGAAGACATTACATTACTTTTCAAGGCTTTCTGAAGTATTTCTTTTTGGGAGGGCAAAAAATGTCTGGCTTTATTTGAGTTACTTATAGAAGATCTACTAATTGAGAAATAACACACAGCATGCCCAGTTAAATCTGAATTTTAGACAAATAGGAAATAACTTTTTAGTTTTAGTACATTCTAAATATTGCATGGGACACATTTTCATTAAGACAACTATGAGATGTTTATCTACAATGCATTTACCTGGGCATCCTGTATTTTTATTTACTAAATCTTTCAACTTCATTAATACAAGAGTTATAAATGATATTAATGAATTTTGATTATAGAGCTGTCATCATTTACCTGTTGTTCATTTGCATTTTGATATATATAAATGATGATATATATATATGAACGATATACAATTTTAAACATTATACATATTTTATTTTGATACAATTTCCTTCTAATTCAGCTTGGCCAAGGTACTCCTAAATGCAGAGTTTTTGTTAAGTGGAGAGATTTTCTTACTTTGCAGGGCACCAAGAGAAGTGTGATCTGAAAAGAAGTTTTACAAGTGGAGAGAGAGGAGAGTTTATGGGAGGAAGTTGGGAAGCTGGGAGCACCCAACACAAGCTTTAGATTGGATTCGAGCTACTCTTAATTTGCAACCATAGCAAAATCAAACTTCCTTTTACTGCTTTTACCCTCCCATCCCCCCACTCCCTGCTGGATCTCATTAATTGCAACTGTTTTTTCCACCTTAGCACACACTCAAAGTGCTGTTTCTAGAGCAACACACTATTCTCCTGCTCAAGCCAGAATTACTAAAAACATCATCTTCTGTCATTTTAACACTTAGACATTTGTTGTAGAAGAGGCTTCTTGATCACTGGTTTCAATTCTGTTTTCTTGTCATGACATCATTTCTCTTGCCTAAATGTCTCCTGCTTGTATTTTATTATTCTTGTTTCTATCCATTTTCTCCGTATTAAGCAGTTGATTTCTTCTCTCTAACCATGAGCATCTTCTCTCTAGTAGGTGATATTTAAATACATATTGTCATCTAAAATAATAATAATAAATAAACTTAGAAAAAGAGCCCAGTGTGGTGGCATGTGCCTGCAATCCCAGCTACTTGGGACACTGAGACAGGAGGATTGCTTGAGCTCAGGAGTTCCAGGCCACCCTGGAAAATCTGAGACCTGGACTCAAAATATAAATAAATAAATAAGATTTATGTTGCCAATCTTTGCAACTTTGGTATTTTTTATAGGCCAATTTTTAAAGTTCTTTAAATTCTATACATTTATGTAGGTACATATTTGAAATGTCTAGGACTACTTTTTACACACTGTGCCACATACCGGATTAAACTGTGTTGTGTGCACTACACTCCCTCTCTTTTCATACCTTCGCAGAGAATATAACACTCCCTTCATAAACATGACTTACAATACATCCGGGCACAACATTGAAAAGATGGGTTTGTATGGGAGTATCTCCAGTGAGGAAGTCCAAGTAAACAAGCCTAAGCAGTCAATGTCACCACCGAAAAGAATTTATTCAATATTCATGGGATGGAAAATGTTCAAAAGATTTGTGCTGTTTATCCAGAATGAGTTCTAAAATATGTAGTCCATAGAGAGCCAGAGAGTTTACAGCAGAGACCCTAAGACCCCCCTGAGAAAGCTTCCAGCTTGTCCAGTCCACCTCGTCTTAGCTTTGTAAACATGAAGCTCTGTATAAATAACACTGAAAAAAATGCAAAGACGTGGCTTTAGAGTGCCTTCAGAGTAAGCATAAAAGAAACATTTTCATGTGGCTTTATTTTCTAATGAGGCAGAGATCTCAGTTGATGTCTTGAAGAAAACACAGAAAAGTCCAATTTTACCACCTTCATCTTTATTACTGGGAAGTCCGAATGATTTGCGTTTAAAGCAACAGTTGGATTACTTGTTGATGGAGTATCTGCAGGAGCTAGGATAACTAACACGCACCTCCAAGGCCAGCTACCTTAGACCAGTTTTCAGGAGCAAAAAGTGGAGAACAGATATTACTAGTAAATAAACAATGGGCCCAAACTCTCAGCACCTTTTCCTCTTATTCTCTCAATTAGAATGTTTGAAACCTCATTATTTTCCTCAAAATCTATATGTAGCCCAGTTACCAGGAGGTCCTACAGATATCAAGACATTACAGAGCAGAGTCACTGAGATGGTTCAGCTTTGGTGTAGGGAAAGACACCCGGATCAATGCCACAGAGCAGAGCCCAGCAATCCCCTGCATACATGAAGCGACTTGCTACCAGGAAGAGGTAGCAGATGACTAAGGAGGTGGGTGGGGGGAATATCACTCTCATTGAACATGCATGTTGAGATAATGGGTTATTCACATGGGAAAACATTAAACCGGGTCCCTACCTCATATCATAGACAAAAAAAAAAAAAATCCCCAATGTATTAAAATTTTAAATGCACAAAGCAAAACTTTTAAGACTTTTAGAAGACACATGAAGAGATTATCTTTATGAATTTGGGAAAGGGACAGATCTCTCGAAGAAGACACAAAGAAAAGTTTGATACTTTTGACTACCTCAAAGCTGGGAATTTCTGTTTACCAAAAGTCACCCTGAAAGGAGTGGAAGGGAAAAGCCACCCAATGTGACAAGATATTTGCACTACTCATAACTGGCCAGAGATTAGCATCCAGTAATGAACTATGATGAATCAATAAGAAAGAAACTAATAGAAAAAAGAAAATTAAGCAAGAGAAATAAGTATTTCCCTGAAGGGGAAACATATACCATGAATTAAACTGTGAAAAGATGCCTGACCTCCTCAGTAATCAGGGGAAATGCAAATGAAAACTATACCGGTATTTGTTTTATATTCACTTGATCGGCAAAAATTTAGAAGTCTGACAACACATAGTGTTGATAAAACTGTGGTTCAACAAGAACACTCTTCCCCTCTGAGTGGCTTTGTAAACTAATGCAACCACCATAGAATAAAATTTCAAACAATGTTTGGAAACCTTACAAGGTTTTCAGAAATTCCTCTCTGAGTTACATAATTCAGAGAAACTCTTGGTCATGTGTTCCTGGAGGCACATACAAGTTCACGTACAAGAACAAAATTGCTCATAGTAGCAAAAATAGAACAGCTTAAATGTTTATGAACAAGAGAAGAAATATGCAAATTATTGTATATTTCTAATAAGGCTTATTGTGAAGCGGTGAAAATGAATGAGCTTCAGCAGTTCCCTAACCGTGAAAGAATGTCAGGAACATGATGATGACAAGGTGCAGATTACATATAATGTGGTACCATTTTTATAAAACTCAAACATAAGGAAAGCTAAGCAACACATTGTTCAAGACTATGTACATCCAGGATGTAATATGTTTTTTAAAAACAGCAAGAGAATGATAACACAAAATTCTAGTAGTGATCCTTCCGGAAGGTGGAGAGGCATACGGGTAGATGTAATGTCCTGGGTTTTAAGGTGAGTAGTGAGGTCACAAATTTATTTTATGATTAGGCTTACAAGTTTGTATGTGCTACATATCTTGGGTTTCATATATGAACTATTTCACCATTGTCATCATAGTCATCAAAGAATCTTACACGTTTTAAAGGTATGGTCTCAACCTCCCCTTGTGAGACCTAGGCCACAAAAGCCTCACAAAAAGCCCATACCTCTTCCACTCAATTTCCCAGGGTACTCCCTTCAGGTTCTACTTTCTGAACCTCCTCATTCTTCCCTCCATTTTGCCAGTTTTATGCTGTTCATTCTTCTCTTTGACCATTCCCTTGGACTCTGGGCCCAGACAGTCCTTGCAGACTGGGGGATGCACATGCACACTCATGCTGGCCCCACCCAGTTCTCCCACAACCTTAGCCTGGGTTCAAACCTCAAGTCTTGCTGGCTTGGAAGTGGGTGGTTGAATAGTAGGCTCCAAGCATGGCAGCTCCAAGCATGAGACCCAGAGAAGCATTAGCAGAGAGGCCAGGTGAAAAATTCTGGTGCTTGTCAACTATTTACTAATTTATTTAGTTAACCCTTAGAGCTATGTTCCAAAAGTACATGCCTTATTTAGCTCAGGCTTGAGCAGATTCTGCATAAGTGGGAGTAGGAATGAGATTAATAAGATGGTATTGTCATGCATTGTATTGACTGAACTTTAATTCACAGCTGCCAGGGTTCTGTGAATTATTTAAACAGAATAGATTACACTTTTTTTTTTTTTTTTTGAGACAGAGTCTCACTTTATTGCCCAGGCTAGAGTGAGTGCTGTGTCGTCAGCCTAGCTCACAGCAACCTCAAACTCCTGGGCTCAAGCAATCCTGCTGCCTCAGCCTCCCAAGTAGCTGGGACTACAGGCATGTGCCACCATGCCCGGCTAATTTTTTCTCTATATATTAGTTGGCCAATTAATTTCTTTCTATTTTATAGTAGAGATGGGGTCTCGCTCTTGCTCAGGCTGGTCTCGAACTCCTGAGCTCAAACGATCCGCCCACCTCGGCCTCCCAGGGAGCTAGGATTACAGGCTTGAGCCACTGCGCCCGGCCCAGATTACACTTTTTGCTGCAAGTTCCCACCTTGAGTTTTACATGTGGATCATGGTAGATTGAATAATGGGCTCCATTTCTTCACCCTTCCCTGGATCCATGGCTTTTGCCATGTGACTTTGTAGTTCTTCTCACTAGAGATGGAGTGGACGTGGCTGCTCTTTGACTTGGGTCAAGGTATGTGACTTGCTTTGGCCAATGGACACTTAGCAGGTGTGATGCAATTGCAAGCGTTATGCCTCCACCATGTGAGGGCTCTGCCCATGAGAGCCTGCTGGTCCCAGACGAATGGGAGCTCCACAGTGCAGACCTGCCTTGAACCTGCATCCTGGAGCTGAGCCCATATGAAATGAGCAAAGTTATACCAACCAACCTGCAGGTGCTTTTGGTCAAATAAATGCTTATTATTGTGTAACACTGAGTTTTGAGTGGTTGAAACAGTGTTATTTTTCCACCAGGTAACTGATACATGCTCTAAGAATGACTACAGCTTTTCAAGGGACCACAGGGACTGCTTGGCAATAATGATAGCTTTTACCACCATCACCACCATTATCTCTTATCACCTTAATTATTAGGACACAAAGGGTGTCAAAGGGTACAAACTTTTGCTCAACGTTATAGACTTTCAGTTATAAGATGAATAAATTATGGAGATCAAATATACATCATGGTAACTATAGTTAATGGTCGTGGACTTTCTACTTACAATTTTCTAAGAGAGTAGATCTTAAAGGTAACTCTATGAGTTGATGGATATGTTAATTAGCTTTATGATGGTAATCACGGCATGTACATATATCAAAACAACATACTGTACACCTTAAATCTATGCAATTTTTATTTGCCAATTATACCTCAGTAAAGCTGGGGGGGGAGGTGGAGTAGGGGAAAGTGTTATTGCTGAGAACTCTGAAGTGAGTGTCTAACTTTGATTCCTGGCTCCACTTCCTAATACCTTCACATAGTACCTGGGTAAGGTATTGTTTTAAGCCTTAATTTTCTTATCTGCTTACCTTGTCTACCCCTTCCCAGTGCTTATTAACATGCTAAAGGATCTGAAGACTTCTGTAACAAAGACAGCTTTAAATTTCTTTAATCTGATTTTCTGCAAAATTGCTTAACCTTGAAATTCTTTTATTTGCATAAAACAGTGTAATATCTTGTGGGACCATGTCACTTGGGACATGCTAGTGTACAACCATTGAGCACTGTTTTTTACATGTTGCTTAGTGATCAGCAACTTAGTCAAGCACCCTCCCTGCAGGGGGCCTTGCCGGGTTCTGAAATATTTCCTTTCTAGCAATAGTAACACTTCACTGCCTTTTTCGCATTTTCTGATCAGTATGATAATAATCAGCAAAGCCTTACTGTAAGTCTCCAATTTTAAGCATTAAGTCTTTGAATAACTCCTCAAATATAAGACAGAACTTGATCCGTTTAAAAGCAGGAGATTAAAATCAAAATTATACTGCCTTCAGAATCATCCATTTTCCTTCATTTTCTCATGTCAATGAATGCTGTCCCCAAAATCAACACTTTATGTTTGAACTCTTTGACCAGATTCACATTTTCATCCACCTGCTGAACATTTTTGCCAGCACCTGAAACGCAAAAATGTCTGAAATTAAACTCATCGTTAAGTAAAACTACTTTTCTTAATTTCTTCAGTGCAGTTAATGACAACAACAGTTTCACTGGGATCTGAGCTAGAAATCTCAGGGTTATGGGTCCTTTGTCTTGTCATTCTGTCTTCCTAAGCCCAAGCAGTCACTAGGTCTTATAGATTTCACCTCTGTCCCATCCTTTGTATCAGTCACCTCTTTTTACTTCTGTTATGATACTCAGGGTCAGGAGGTGCCAAACTTTTTATATAAAGGGGCATATAGTAGATAATTTAGGTTTTGAGGGGCCATATGGTCTCTATTGCAACTACTCATCTCTGCCATTGTAGCTTAAAAGCAGCTGTGGATAAGATCTATTGAATGGGCATGACTGTGTGCTGATAAAATATTATTGACAAAAAACAGGTTGACTGAATTTGCCAGCCACCTCTCTGGGCCAACCTCCTTTATCCCCACAGCTAGAACTCACATTTATTTAGAGATTTGCAGGTCTGTGTGTGTGTGTGTGTGTATTTGTGTATGTGTGTAATGCTTTGCAAGCTCCCGGACATTCTGCACTTATAAGTATTATTTGGCAGAAGAAGAAACTGAGGTTTGGAGGGAGTAAATGACTACCCAAAGCCCCTCAGATAGTAAATGGTAAAGCCAAGATTCAAACCTAAGTTTTCTGCCAAATCTAACACTCTGCCCATGGAGTGTACCAGTCTTTTGCTTCCATACTCAACATTCAACTTCGCAGTATGATGACCACACCATTTTTCTAAGGCACAGCCTGCTTTGTGTGATGTCCCTGCTCGAGACCTTCAACAGGACTCAATTTCTCAACTGGGTATAGACTCCTTATCTAGTCTTCAAGACTTTCTACTCAGTCATAATTGCCTTTCCAAAAATAACTACCTGGCCATTGTGTTGAAATTCTACTTGTCACCCAAGGCCTACTCTATGTGATACATTTCCTGTGAAGAGTTTTCTGATCTACCCAGCTGTCATGAGTCAGGCTCTCTGGGAAGCAACCTCTGAGCCAGAGTTTAGCATTCAGGGGTGCCCCTGGGTCAGTGCCCATGGAAGGGAAGGGCAGAAAGCAGGAGCTGCAATGAACAACAGACTCAGCCAACACATGGGGAGCCCTGGAGCCAGAGTGACCCTTAAGAGATGCCCCAAATGAGCGAAGATGATCAAGCTTTTAACTTCTGTATTAATCAGTCAATGCATGTGGGCTTCTCAGGAAGGGGCACAACCTTGGATAAGGTGACTCTCTGCAGATGGAACAATTCCCGAAGGTGTGGACAGCTAAAGGTTGTGTGTCCCCAGTACTCCTACCAGCTGGGACAAGAACTTCATTGAAACACAATTATCATAGCATCCACTACATATGTTGAATTTTTTATAATCCTTCGATTCAACATCTCTTGCATGATTAATTATAGTCTGGTTAGTGTTACAGTTTTAGGTATATTGCATTTCTGTATTTCCATAGTTTTATTATCCCTGTCTTTGTGTGCTCCTTAAAGGATGTAGTATGGAAAGAGTATGGGTTCAGAGTCAGATATGCCTGGTATGAATCTCAACTTTACCTCTTATGAGCTATGTTGAGCTAGGGCAAAACCCTTAACCTAGCTGGGCTTCTGTTTCCTGATATGGGAAACCATTTCACAGAGTCATCATGAGAATAGCAGCAAATCAAAAAAACAAAATATTTGGCTCATAGGAATGCTCCACAAATATTAGTTTCCTCTCTTTTGAGGGACAAGACTCATTTTGGTACCCCTAAAGCGATTGGCATAGTGCCATAAACATATGACACTTGATACATCTTCGTTGAACTGAATCTTTGAAATTCAAATTCAATTCAATTCACAAATTCTTTAAATTTGTTCCTACTACTGATATGAATTTCTGATGTATAGAGGGCAGATCCATATTGGATCTAACCTAGAGACTTTGGAAAGAGAAGTAAGTGAAAGAGAGCGAGAGGTGGGGGGTTGGGAGAAGGGAGGTAAAGGATCTTTTAAGATCTCTTTGTTTGTATGGGTTTAGTGTCTGTGTATGCATGAGGCTATAGGGACCACTTCATGAGTGTCTCTTGTTAAAAATCCATCACTTAAAAACCATCTGTCTTAAAAACTGTGGGACAGCAACAGAATCACAAAAAAATTAACCAAGGGCTTTGTTCTCATAGTTGGCAGTGCTAATGACAGTTCTGGCCGTCTCTGTGAGGCTGTAATCTCTTTTGCAGCAAACAGCAGTAAATGTCAACTCTGAAAGCCGCCCAGTTTGACAACGAATGATTTAAGCACTAAGGGTGACAAGAAGACCATATTTTATTGAGCCATTGGGCTGGCTTTGAGGACTTACTTGCTGGCATTTTATATCAGATGGGCAAAAATGTCTACAGTAGCAGATGGGAAGTGTCAGCCTAGGAGTTTATATTTTTGAAAAAAATCTCAGCTTACAATAAAGGGTAGAAACTGGAGCTAACTTACTACGTTTTTTCAAAAAGAAGTTTGGACATTCTCATGGTCCATATTCAGCTGAGTATTACATTGGCTACTTCAGAGAATGATACCACCCTAGTCCCAATTAGAGGCTAATCCTGAATCCCTTATGCTATCACTCATGATTTTCCCAGAAACCTCTGAAATTGGGAGCAACTTCTTGATTTATCTAAAAAGTCATCATTTCAATGGAATATTATCAACTGAATTTTCCAAAGAAATGAAGTTCGCTGACATATAACGTGTCTTCTCTTATCACTTTGTTGCCTTGAATGCAAAGCCGTGGTAGGTTGTGATCTGCACAAAGCCAGGGAGGTGAAAGGAGATTGGAATCTAGTCTTATGTTCAGAAATCAAGCTCTGACTGCATCCGCCACTGGGCTACATCCACCACAAGGGGATGCTTTCTTCTAAAACCTTGAATGCTTTCCTTGAGTGCAAGTAATTTTCATAATTCTATTTCCCTTCATTATGCATGAAAGTTCAGAAAAACTCAAAGAAAAATAGATACCCCATGGGGAGGAGATAGAGGGGTGAATATGCACATCTACACATGTGATAAAATTGCATGGAACTTAATACACACACATACACACACACGCACACACAAACGAGTACAAGTAAAATGGGAAATCTGAATAAGATTGATATAGTGTATTAATGTCAATTATCTGGTTGAGTTATCGTCCTGTAATTTTTGCAAGGTGCAATCATTGGGGGTAACTGGGCACAGGGCATGTGGGATCTTTATTATTTCTTACAAATGTATGTGAATCTACAATTATCTCAAAATAAAGACATTTAATTTTAAAAAGTAGATAACTCCAGACTTCACAACAAGCTATTGCTTTTACAGGGTGGTCCTCTTCCCATTTATGGCAAAGCTTCAACTATCTCAGCTAGTAGGAAAAGATGAATGGCTTATCCTATTATATTAATAATAACATGACTTGGCCAAGACCAGAGGGAAATGATTCTTGATCACTGTCTGTGTACATTATAATGACCTTATCATGAAGACTTTTTTCCATTGACATTTAAGAGAGAATATATAATAAATATGGGGGTGTATGTTTTAAGTAAGTCCCAAGAGGCAGGCGCTTGAGATTACAAATCTTCAGAAGTGTTTTAATAGTCTGTCAAACTCAGTTGACAATGTTTTATCAATTGTGGAAGCTATTTCCATAATGATAAAATTAATGGTTTAGAAGGAGATGGAGAATTTCTTTGACATCTAAGCACAAGAGTCATCCCACGGGTTTTGCAGATAAATCAAACCAAGTGTTCCCTCTGTTAATGAAAAAAACCCATTTCGAGAGCATACTTCTGTTCCAGAAACATCATTAGCAGGGAAGAAACTAATAAAGAAAGTAGAGGGAATTGTTCCAGGATGTCAAATAAAAGGCAGTTCAGAGTAAGAAAATATTAAATACTAACTAAAATGAAATTGAACATCACAGAAAACACACTGTAGGGCTGGATGGGATTGTGGTTTTCATGTTCTCTATATCTGCAATTTGGATAAAGGGGCAAAGAGAGACGTCCCCAAATGGGGAAAGTGTGTGTTTCATCCCACTCTTTCATAGCTCTACACTCAGATCATTTCTTTTTCCTAGAGAAATAAAACCACAGGCACATAAACAAGGGGCACCCCTGAGAGTACATTGAGGAACCCGTGTTTAGGTGCTATTAGTGCACCACAGTCCTTCCTTCTTTTCATTTCTTAGTTTTTCCTCCTTCTCCTCCACATCTATTCTCTCTTCCAGATTTATTTAGTAACGTTCCACCAGTGCTGGAGGAAACCTAATGATGAGCCCTTTTATCCTTCAAAGAGCTTTAAAGTCAAATAAACAAATACACATTAAATGAGTCTGATGCAAAATAACATTATTTTTGTTTTCCCAAGGTATTTCAGAGAGGGCTAACATCCTTCACGCAGAAAGCACTCGGTGCCCTTGGGCTTCTGTAATAAAACTGATGGTTTCATTTACTAGCATTAATGCTAGCAATGAACTTGGCCAGTGAGGTTGTACAGATCAAACAAACCCAGAGCTTCCCATTATAAAACCTCACTCAACACCTGTAAGAGGCAAAAGGCAGGTAAGTTTCTTCCCCATCGACAATATTGGAGTTACAGAAAATTTAAATTTTAATCTTTGCAGAGAATGTTTACAATTAATTGAGAATACAGTCAGTTAACAACTGAGATATGTTCTGAGAAATGCATCATTAGGCAATTTTGTTGTTGTGCAAACATTATAGAGTGTACTTACAGGGAGCTAGATGGTGGAGCCTGCTACACACCTAGGCTGTATGGTATAGCTTATTGTTCCCAGGCTACAAACCTGTACAGCATGTTACTGTACTGAAGACTGTAGGCAACTGTCAACACAAGGTAAGCATTTGTGTATCTAAACATATATAAATACAGAAAAGTTACAGTAAAAATAAAGCATAAAAGTATAGAGCCCTTGCCATGAATGGAGCTTGCAGGACTAGAAGTTTCTCTAAGTGATTCGATGACTCAGTAAGTTGTGAGTGCATGTGAAGGCCTAGGACATTACTGGACGCTACCGTAGACTTTCAAAGTGCTGTGCACTTAGGCTCCATGAATTTATTAAAACATTTTCTTTCTTCAATCATAAACTAACCTTAGCTTACTATAATTTTTTACTTTATAAACTTTAAGTTTTTTTTTTAACTTTTTGACTGTTTTGTAATGACAGATTAAAACACAAACACATTGTACAGCTGAATAGAAATATATTCTTTCTTTATACCCCTATTCTATAAGGTTTTTTTCTATCTTTAAAAATTTTATTATTTTATTCTTTTTTTACTTTTTACATATTTTTATTAAAAACCAAGACACAAGCACACACATTAGCATAGGCCCACACAGGGTTAGGATCATCAAGATGTCACTAGGCGACAGGGATTTTTCAGCTCCATTATACTCTTATGGGACCACCGTGGCTTATGTAGTTTGTCATTGACAGAGATGTCCTCACGTAGTACGTGGCTGTAGCACGACTCAGTGGGTTTGCTCTGGATCATCCAGGGATCTGCTGATCTTGCTCAGAAAGAGCTCCCCAAGGCTATTTTGTGAATGAGCTGTATTGTTTTGGTGCCTTTGGCCAGGGGTCATTTATGTTTGTACCACATAAGTTTTCCTATCTAGCAAATTGGGCATTCTGGATTAAGGTCTTTGAGGATAGAGATCATTTATCTTTGTATCTTTTATTAGAACTTATTCCAGCGTGTAAACTGGTTGTGCTTGAATTTCTACCCAGTGTGATCGTGTTTCTCTCTCATACCCTCAACTTCTCCTGCTCCATGTAACTCACCGCAACCCTCCAGTGGATTCCCGTGGCGCGTTAGACCTCGGGACCATGGCTAAAGCCATCAGTGGCGCTCGCATGGCCCTGTGTGATCTGCTTCTACCTCCTTCTGCAGCCACTCCGACCCTATCAACTCCCCATCCCCAGGGCAGGGACTCATCATGTCCTCATGGAAGTCCTCCCTGAGCTCCTGAACCAGCTCCTCTCCCAGCCAGCGGCACACACAACATTTGCACCTCTTTTGGCAGCCCCCTCAAGTAGCAATGCTACATCTACTTGTGAGCTTTAACAAATTAGTTCCTGGCTCCTCACTGGGCCATAACTTTCCAGGTGGCAGAGACAGCTTCTTTGTTCTTGGTTTGCCCTTAAATCCTCAGCACCTACCATTGTGCCTGGTACATAGTGAGTGTCCAGTAAATGTGGAATGGATGCATGAATACACGATGCAAAAATGTCTTATTAATGACCAGGTCTGGGAGTGGGCGGGTGGAGGAGAGGAAGAAAATGGAAGGAAGCACGGGAAAAGCAGAGAGACAGGGACTGTAAGGATTCTAAATACTCTACAAGAACAAAGAAGGCTCATGTAATCACATCCCAAACGCAAGACAACTGCACGATGTAAATGCAACCCATGGGGAGATGCAGGGGCAATGTCTCAGTTCATTCATTTAAAAAACTATTTTTTAAGCTCCTACCAGGAACTGTGCTCCGAGGTAAGGGCACAGCAATGAAGAAAACAGACAAAGCTGCTGTTTAAAGGGAGCTTGAGTTTTATATTTGCAAATAAATATTTAATATATAAACTGGAGTAGAACTATGTAGAAAAATCAAGTAGGATGAGAGGAAGAGCATGTAGAAGGTACTGTGTTATACAGGGTGGTCAGAAAAGGCCTCTTTGATAAGGTGATACAGGGCAGAGACCTGAAGGAGTCCAGGAAGGAGCCCATTGGGTCCTGGGGCAACAGTGTTCCAGGCTGAAGGAAGAGCAAGTGCAAAGGTCTTGAGGCAGCAGTGGGCTTGGCAGAGGGACAGTTGGAGAGGAACGCCAATGCCTTCTCCTGGTGCATGGTTTTTTCATGCTTAGCACTCACCCATTGGCCTCTCTTCTCCGGGTAAGTTCTCTTACACCTGGTCAGGGAAGGCTCTGCTCCTTTAAGCCATGAGGAACCTTAATGTGCTATGTAAAAGAACACAGCAACCAAGGGCTCTGGTGGCCTTGCACCTGATTCTGTCTTGAGCTTATTAGCCATCTACCTGTCTCTGGACTGTTCTCTTCTTGCCCTCCATGCACGACTGCCAGCAGTGCCCCTGCCTTCTCTTGACAGTGACACACACCTAGGGCTGTCAGGTTGACTGACCTGGGATCAGGTTTTCCAGGGGTGCTTTTTCAGACTTTGTTAGGCTCCTGGGGCAGAGCCAGCATGGGTTAGCCTTTAGCAATTGTTGCCAAGGTGTTATCCCAAAGATTTAGAGTGTTAGCCCTCCAGAAATTTCAATGTCAAAGATACCAAGTAATTTTCAAATTCTCAAACCCAAAGGCATGCTTCTTCAATGGATGCAGAAGATATTTTTAATACAGGGAGGGGATTGCCTCTGCTTAGCATGTTTAAGTCACATCCCTGATGTGGTCCCTACATTAGAACATTGAACCTGACTAGCAGTCCTGTTATCTCATGGAAGAGAGAATTCATGGTGATGATGGCTCCCTGGGTCTTTTTTGGATGAAGTGCTTATGGAAAAGGGTGTGGAAGACCAACAACAGCACCCTCTCCCTCAGAAGTATATAAAAATGCTCAGCGACAGTCTTGGAATCTTATTGGCCACTTTCTGCCTTTCTTCTGGAATGCAATGAATGTTTGCATTTTTCTTAGGAAGACACTGTTAATCTCAAGAGACATAAAATAACATGCAGCTGCATGGTAGTTTGGCTTTTAACAAATGCAACTAATCATTTCTAAGGGGTGGTGGAAAGGATTGTAGCCATGGTGGAGTTGGAGAAAGTTACAAAGTCACTGTTTTTTATTATTGCCCTAACATGCTGTTAAAATAAACTCAAATATTGTAACAAAGAGAAATAATATTGCTGCCTTCTAAACTTAGATAGAACAAAAGGAATTCTTTTAAACCCCTAAGGGTTATTACATGATCCACTTTATAAGCATCAGCTATTAAATTTCAGATGGAAACTTAGATTCCAGATATACCCAGGCTGCAAGAGTGCAATTGAGAACAATAGAATTTTCTTGTGGTCTTTCTAGTAGTAATGGTATATGTATTCCATGGTTAGTGATCATTAAGTTGTTAGTAGAAAGTGCCTCTTTTGACACTTATTTGTTCAACCTAATAGTTGGTTATTTGAACTATATTTTCTTTTACAAGACTTACTAACACGTCAAAACATTAATGATTAAGCCTTGGCAAATGATGCCTTATATTGATGTCCATTCCTTTGTTCATATAGCTAATTTGTCCTATTTAAAATATAGTGTTTAGAGATTGAAGGCCTTTTATATGATCTTTATTTGCTGTTTAACTCTAGGGTAATGATAAATATCAGTCACTACATATTCCCTTTCTGATAAACACACACAAGCACAGAAAGTATGCCAGTAATTTAAGTAATAAAAGTTCCACATTTATGCATTAAGATTATGAGGACTATAATATAAAAAAAGAATGACTGTGCATAAAAAAATCAAAATATAGATAAATTGAACTCTGTAGTGGGCATTTCCTCATTTCTGGCTGACCTTTCCTTTCTACACTCTGATTTTCTTTGGGGGAATTATAGCATCTCAGGGCAAGCCTCCCAGCAAGTCTTGGAGGTAAGAATCCCTTTGTCTTAAGTTTGCCAGAAAAGGATTATTTTAAGCTTTTAACCAAGAATCTTAACTGATGTATATACTTTATGAAGAACAAGGAAAAGAAGTAAACAGTAATCAGAATTTCAGATACACTTAATAACCATTTACCTGATGAAAGACTAAAAAATTAATTCTGGTCTATGTAGTCCAGGTTGATCCAGTGAAAAAGGAACCTCCCATTTAGGCGATTTCTACTTAGGGACCAAATTATCCTCCTATCAACAATGGCCCATTTTTTAGTTTCCTCTCTATAAATAGCAGATAGCAAAAGAACCTATGTTAATGCAAACGAACATGGTGAAAATAAATGGGTTAATGTTTGTGCTTCGTTTTAAATGTCTTGGATGGAAAGTGCTTTGTTGGGATAGCAGATGATTATTAACACTTACTGCTCACTGGGGTATGAAGGGGAGAAAAATCAATAGTGACCAACTTCCCTGGTCAATAGCGTTTTCGAAATCCCGGTGTAGTCTGACTTGAATTATTTCACTTTTTAAAATTGGGAATTGTGAACAAAAATATTTGCATAAAATAGGATGCTTTAATGTTTTAAAAGGCTACTTCCTATTTATTCTCCTCCACGGTCTACTCATCAAAGCCCTGTGTGTGCAGCTTCTCACTGGTAAGGACAGAGTGTCTTAGGGTCCTCCCTGCACCATCAGTGTGGGTATTGGGGCCAAATGCCGGGGCCACCAGGCAGATCCAGCAAGTGGGGCAATGCTGCTCCCTGCCCCACGACAGGGCACTTAGACTTTGCCACCAGAATACCTCTCCACGGGCTAATGAGATAATGAGCCATTTCCTCCCAGTGTTATTTGTTCCAGAGCCATAGAATGTTAGTTGTCAACAGTCCTTTCGAGACCATTTGGTTTAATCTTGTCACTTACAAGCGAGAGCAGAGGCCAAAGGGAGGTAAGGTCTAGTCTAAAATAACATGACTAATTTGGGTGTACGATAGGAGACCGAAGTTTTATTTCTAGACGTGACTTCGACCCTTTCATTGAAGCCACTGAATTTGTCCCATGGAAATACTGTTGAGGCAGGGTGCGGTGGCCAGTGCTTTACCTGGTACAACGGTGCACTGGTTTAATTCTGTAGGCCACATTGTCTGATAGAGAACATTCTGTCATGATGGAAACAATCCATCTCAGCACTGTGCATGTAGCCAGTGGGTACTTGAAAAGCCACGAGTGTGACTAAGGAACCTTTTATTGCTCACTGATCACATGGCACCTTCTAACGCGAAACATCTTAAAGAACCCTGTTACATTTGTCAGCATGAAGACATTAACCATGGCACAATACTGTCAACTAACCTGTAAACTTTGTTCAGATTCCCCCAGTTTCTCCACTATGGTCATTTTTCTTCCGTGGCAGGATCCAATCCAGGACCCCACATTGCACAGTGGCAGTCATCTAGTCTCCTTAGTTTTGAAGAACTAAATATTTCATCGGACTTCATTTCAATTTAAGCGGCCACAGGGGCGAGTGGCTACTAACTGGACAGTGTGGCCGTGAAGTGTACAAATCTGCTCCCATTCATTTGCCCCCTTTGACGTAGAGGCAACCCAGCGTGGGGGCGTCCTTGCTTCCGCTCAGCAGAGGAGCAAGGCGAGGCCTGGTGCGGCTGTGACTCACTCTCGTCACATCAGCAGTGAGCGGCAAAGTGGTTGAAAGCATCCAGGGCTTTCTGACCCTTGGCTGCATGCATTTTCCACGCTGAGCTTCCCCACGGTGACACAAGTGACTTAGCACTCACAGGAGACCCTGCTGCAACATTTATTACTAAGATATGTGGAAAAATCTATATGTCTCAGGACATCTTTAGAAAAGCAAACCGCCCTTTGGAGTGGAAAAGGTCTCAGAATTCTGGAAGAATGGCTCCTCCTCTCCCTGACCTCCGGATCGATGTTGGATCCAAGGCCCCCGTCTCGAAACCTCTTCTGTATTTACACTCTCTCCTAAGTGATCTCATTCAGTGCCTATGGCTTTAAATAACGTTTATAAACTGATGGGCCCCAAATTTATATCTCTAGGCCTAACCTTGTCCTGAAACCCCACCTGCTTCCCTTCCACAGTCATCTGAACGTCTACGAGGCATCCGGCAGACTTAGAATTCTTGGTATCGCATCCTCCCCAAGGCCCCAGTCCAGGCCTCTCCAAGCCTTCGTGTCTCAGTCAATGATAGCACTATTGTCCAGCACTCAAGCTGAAAACCTAAAGGTTGGTCTCGTTTCCTTTTTCTTTTGTTCTCACTTGCAGCATCGAAATGATTTGCAAGTGCAGTTTCTTCAAAATACATCCATGATCATCCACCTCCTTGGAAGCCTTGTTCTTTTTCACCTGGGCTGCTGCTACAACTTCCTAATTATCAGTCTCCAATCAAATCTAATACTTCTCTTCTTAAAATCATCTAATGGTTTCCCATTGCCTTTGAAATAAAATCCAACCACCTATGATGGCTTAAGAGGCCCTAAATGATCCTCATCTACTTTCTCTGAGTTTATTCTTTTTATTCTTCACTTACAACATTTTGGCCAATCCAGACTTCTGTCGAATTACTCACCAGGTAATACCTTTTCTACCTCAGGGTTTGCAGCTGCTGTTCCCTTTGTCTGGAAGTCCCACCTCCAGATCTTTGCACAACTGGTTCCTGTATTAAGGTCTCTGCCTAACTGTCACCTCCTCCCAGAGACCTCTCCTGATGGCTCACTCACTCTCTACATTGCCCCTGATGATTTTCTTAGTAGCACTTCTCCACTCTTTGAAGTTATCTTATTTGTCCTTATTGTTTCCTGATTATCTGTTCTAGAAAGTCAGCTTCATGAGGCCCAGGACCTTGTCTCTCCTGGGCACTGCCTCTCCAGTGCCTGTAAATGTTTGGTACACAGTAGAAGCTCAGTCACTATTGTTGAGTGAAGGAATGAAAGAGGGCTCACCTAATATTTATGCGTTGGGTCCTCAGTAGCGATGGAAGTTCATTTCTATTGCCTGTTTCGTGGTTTTCTGAGTGGCACTCCATGGTTAGCCCATTTTTGGATCTATCTCTCTGGTGAGATTCACAAGGTGGCCAGTCACAGCTCCTGGGCTCACAGCAGTGTAGGTAACAGGAGGGCACACCAGAAGTCAAAGCCAGTCTATTCCGTAGGTGAGGCCAGCTTAGGGAAGGCTGCAGAGACAAATGGCACGCAAAGCCTCAGTGGCTTAACGCAATAGAGATTTTCACTCACACAAACTCCTTGGCAGGCCGGATCACTCCCTAGGGTACCTCTTCACCATGTGGCAACTCAACAATTCAGACAGTTATTGATATGATGTTACCATCACAGTAAGTGGCTTCCTGGTTTCACAGCAGCGGGGAGAGGGAACTGGCAGTTCACTCCCCAGCTTCTATGTGTTTTGGCTCGTAAGTGGCAAACACTATTTCCGATCACAGCCCATTGACCAGAACTAGCCACAAGACCCTTATAAATTACAAAGGGACTTGTAATATGGGGGAATAAATTAATTTTTACTTGATCAGTAGAAAATGTCGCTGCAACTGTCCACCCTTGAACACACGTAGAATAACTAACACTTCTCCAGGGTGATGATCTAAAGTTCCATCTGGTCGTTGCACCCAGTCCAGGATGTCAGGTGATGTGTTCATCAGGACAAAGTGAGGTTCGTCGTGGACCAGAGACCTGTGTGCTCAAATGAAGAGTTTTCTTCCCCAACCCACATACACCCAACATACGACAGTGGCAGCGGGATAGACAACCACAAACCTGCTCCCTTCTGGAAAAGAGAAGATTGTAAGACACACAGCAGTCTGTAGTCAGTAAGAGGGTCCAGAGACTTTGGTCCCACCCTCTAGAAGTTTCTCCCTTTTAAAATTATTTTCCTTGGTCAAATATGAGGGTTGGGGAACATGTCCCGCTAGAGATGTGCATTGCTTTGTCAGCCCAGCTCCTGCTTACAGGATATGGGGCCAAGTGTCATTTAAAGTCTCAAATAGTCTCTTTCAAACCAAGAGTAGTCTTCTTATCTATCTGCTTCTAGTCAATTCTATGAGCCAGCAACCTCACCCACCCACTGTACTTTCAGAGAAATGGCCTAATCTTAATTTCCTTGCTTTCTTACCTCTATCATTCTATATATCCTAACTTAATCATCCTGTCTGCTTGGTGGGGAAGCTACTCTTTACATAGGATTTTGCCCGAAGTCTTTTTATCCAGCAGAAAGGTTTTCTTAGGTATGACTCCATTGGTCTGATTTTTGTCCTGATTTTCTTTGGGTCTTTATTACCCAAATGTATTCTTACTACTTTTAGAAATCAAGAAGTGGCCCCTTGACCACTTTTGGCAAGTCTTGAACTTCTGGAATGTATTTTCTTTTCTTTTCTTTTTTTTTTTTTTTGCTTGAAAAATAGCCATTTCTTTCTTGAGCTCTGAGCTCATCTGTGTCTTCTAACACCCTGATACACATAGTCTTTAGCAACCTCTTCTCCTTGAGCTGTAGGCTCCCTGCTCTTGCAATGTCCTGCATGAATGTCTGCTATGTTACAGCAAGCAATAGACTGAATATGATGGAGTGCCATTTTTCCAAAATTTGACATTAGTTTTCTCACTGCCCAACTATCTAACCACTGAGGCAGTACCACATATTTCAATTTTGAGTTCTTTTGTTATGGCAGCATTCCTGGATTAGGAGATCTCCAAGTTCTCTTTGAGCTGTATCTATGATTCCAAGATGATGCATTTGATTTCTCCTACAGTAAAATCCTGTTGCTTGAACACTATTGTTGAAAGTGTGCATATCACACCCATAAAGAAGTCAGTTTATGATGTTGTGTAGTTTCCTCCTTTGCTTGCTTAAAAAGAGCAGGAGAAAAAAGAGGCAGCAGTGTGAAACACATGAAAGCAAAAGTGCAATACATCACACATACCATTACTGCCTGCATATAACCATTTTTAAATTTGATATATATGCTTCTAGTCTTTGTTCTAAGCATAGCCATACAAATGTGTTTAAATATATGTTTAAATGAACATGGAATTAGATTATTCACACACCAAAAAAAGCAATCGCGTGATCTCAAGTTGTGAGTCTTTCATATTTTGGGGGTAACGGTACCAGGTTGATCCAGTAAAAGAAGAAAGAGAGATCAAGGGGAAAAGGCTTCCACTGTGAGAAGAGAGGGAGGAAGAGTGTGCCAAATAATGGAGTACCACGAGGACTCGTTGCTATGGTCAAAGAGGGTGTGGTTGGCAAAGGCAAGGGCAGCTCCACCTTTCTGAGTCTCTAGCAGCCACACAGGCAGGGAGTTTATGGCAAGTTTCAGCGGATGACTCAAAACAGAGGCAGATTGGCTCCATTGAAGCGCAGGGTCTTAGTGCTGGGAAGAATGAAATTCAACTCATTTCAGGCTTCAACAGAGCTAGAGCCAAGTTAGGGGACAGGACAGCAGTCAGGTGGGAACTGGCCGTATCGTGAGAAAAGCAGGGCCCAGGGACTGTCTGCCTTCGGAGCCTAAGTTCTCAGAGCTCTGGGTGAGGAAGGGAGCTGTGCTTCTCCAGGGGTAGTCTATGTGGTTTTGAAAAAATAAAGAAAGAAGAAAAGAAAAACTTTGTTGAATTCTCCCTCTACCACTTAGTTATCTGACTGCTTGGACTGCTCTGGTTGTCAACTTTCTTCGTCGGGGAAATGGGGATAATAAAAGCACTTAGGTTGTGGTGAGAAGTAAAATGATCGTGTACCTAAATAACATATAGTCCTTGCTCACCAATGGCCAGGGCTGGTGGTGATGACGATGATGATGATGCCATGGAGGAAGGAATTCTGCCTCAGTTGCACTTTATAAACACCTGGGGAGCATTTAAGAGGCACCTCTCTCATTACATCAGAATTTTCTGGGGATAGAATCTAAATATTCATACTCTAGTATCTCCCCAGGTGATTCCAATGTGCAGTCAAGGCGGAGAACTGCCAGTTGAAGGTAACACTTCTGGAGATCAGGGATATCTTGTTAGAATCAAATACCTCTGAAAGCAAATTATTTTTATCGGGTAAAATTCTAAAAGATTTTGTTCTCATGTGGTGAAGAACAGCGCATGGGAGTAGTGAGTGTGCGTTTATTCATTCATGCATTTGTTCAACAAATGTCCACTCGAGCCTTTTACGTGCCAAGTGATCTGGCAAAGTTCTGGGGATTCAGAGATGAACAAGAAAGAGAAACTATTCTTGAGAAGCTCTGGTCTAGTGCAAGAGTGAGGCAAGAAAATCAACCGTGAACTTGAGCAGCGGTGGTTTCAGTGAAAGACGGACCACAGAGGGCTGGCAGCTATTCTTATCAGAATGAATTTCTTTTAAAAGATGCTCTAACATCAATATATCAAAGATTTGTTAGTTTGGCGGTAGGTATGTGGGTATTTGTTATATTGGGTTTTTTTTTGGCACGTTTACGTTTGTCTGAAATATTTTATTAAAGAATGAAATGCAGCCTTGTGTGATCACAGGGACAAGCTTAGGATGTGACAGGAACAAAGGGCAGAGGGTCAGGGAAAGTTTTCAAGACCACTGACACTTTTAAAAGATTTATTTTTAATTGGCAAATACTAATTGTATGTATTTATGGGGAACAATGTGATGTTGTGATACATGTATACATCCTGAAATGATTCAATCAGGCTAATTAACATGCCTATCACCTCGAATACTTACTATTTCTCTGTGGTGAGAGCATTTGAAATTTACTTTTAGCAATTTTGAAATAGGCGAGACATTATTATTAACTATACTAATAATGGCTAGAGTCACCGTGTTGTGCAAAATATCACCAGAACTTATGATAGTGCTCCTGTCTAACTGAACTTTGTGCCTTTTAACAACATCTCCCTTTTCCCTGAGCACCCCCACCCCTGGCCTCTGGTAATCACCATTCTACTCTATGCTTCTATAAGTTTGAGTCTTTTTTAGATTCCACATATAAGTGAGATCATTCCGCATTTGTCTTTCTGTGTCTGGCTTATTTCACTTAACACGATGTCCTCTAGATTCATCCACGTTGTTGCAAATGACAGGAAACGTGCCATCTATACACAGTGGAATACTATTCAACCTTTAACAGGAAGGAAGTTTTGTCATTGACACTTTTAAAGTAGAAGGATATCACAGGGAGATGTGCATTTGGGGAAGATGAAGGGGAGAGAGCAGAGATATGAAGGCAAAGACATCATTAGAAGATCATTTGCCCCTGAGATGAGATCTGTGAAGGCCTCAGCCTGCCTGGGAATCAGAGGTGGGACTGAGACTTGAGACACTCCACAGTGATCCCATAGACCTGGGGTTCTGATCGGATGCGGGAGCTGAGCAAGGAGCAGTCCAGAGTGCCTCCTGAGTTTCTGGCATAAGGTTTTGGGAAAACACAGTTTCTGGCATCACTGACTCAGCCCAGCCTTTCCAGATGCCAACAGGAAAAGGAGACGATGAGTATTTTTGATGAAGTGTTACGTTTGTGCTTCTCAGGATACACTCGAGTGTCCAGAGCAAGGAAATGCACGGGTTGAGGAGAGAGTTCCGAACCAGGGACACAGACATGGGCCTCATGAGAGTACGGTTCATATCTCAAGGAGAGGGAAAAGATGCATTCAGGAAGGTGGCCAACACAGAACCCTTGAACACATTGACTTTAAAATCATGAGGATTGGGGTGAAAAGAAAATCCTTCCAAAGAGAGCTGAGAAGAAATGAACAGATTAACAGGAAGTAAAATCAGGAAAGAGTTGTGATTAAGTCCAAGGGAAGGTGTGAATCTCAAGGAGAAAATGGCCCCAAAAGTAAAAATCCATGCAGAAACCAGAAACCAATAAGATACCCCAGAAGTTATCACTGATTATAGCAATCCATTTGCAGGCCCATGGTAATTACAAAAGCTATTTCAGGACACCAGATTGTAAAGGGCAGACTTGTAGCATGGTAGGTATTCATTATACATTTGTTGGATTGGAATGTTCTGGGTTACTGCCGTCATGGAACAGGCCTTGAGCCTGGGCCAGGGGTGGGAGATGCTACAGGAGGGATGAGATGTTCATTGGACCTCCCAGTTTGGCCTAGGATCAGTGGTTCTGCTGATCAGCCTACAGGGGAGGCTCACTCTTCCCAGCCTGGTTGAGTTCACTTTTTCCGGCATTCTACATCTCTGATCCATTATCAGTAAGTGTCACCCCTTTGCCATATATAGAAACAGTAAGTAGAAAGAAAATGCACTGTGGGGGTGGATGACTCAGAATGCTTGGCAATGGGATAAACAAGCATTTTACCTTTAGTAGTGATAGATTGAGGGCCCTCAAGGCAAAGATGGATGTCTGCTTCTCCTCATCGGTGTCTTCCTCCTACTATATTTTTGTGTTGCTCCAAGCATGCCACCAGTACCCACAACAAACCATTAAGTAAAGCTGGCTTCTGGTCTAGGTTTGAAAATTCCAAAGTAGTCATGTGGAGCTGTGTGTGTGTGTGTGTGTGTGTGTGTGTGAGTTTCACAAACCAGTACAGCCCTCGCCTCTCTCATTCACCCATCTAACTTAGCAGCAGGTACTAAGGCCCAAATAAGGGAAGAAATTCAGTCTTCTTTCTCCTTGGAGGCATCTCCAGAGTATATTGCCTTGTATCTACCACCAACAGACATTCAGAAAATATCTATTGACTGACAGTTGGGAGGGACAGGGTGGAATCTTCTGGCAGTATGAATTTTCTTAATACTTTTTCTGATCTTGGCTGTGTGTCTTGTATCAGCTACAGTCCAACCAGAGGACTCTAGATACATTAAAAGATTTATTACTAGGAAGTGGCAGCTTCCTTGTGGGAGCTGGCTGAGCAAGTCCACAATGCACAGGATGGGCAGCCAGGAAGGGAAGACCACAAGCGGAGTAGAACTCCATGGGCACAGCTGAAACTGTTGTCCACAGGTGGAACCTCCTCTCTGTTTCTCTCAGCCTGCTTTTGAGTGCTTCCAACTGATTAGGCCAGGCCCACCCACATTATCCAGTATAATCTTCCTTAACTAAAGTCAAGTGATTAATGGTTTTAATGACATTGCCAAACCGCTCCACAGAAACAGCTAGGTTAGTATCTGATGAACTCACTGGGGACTTTAGCTTAGTCAAGTTGGCATATCAAAAAAGCCACCACATGGGGTTGAGACCCTGTGGATAGGTAAAGAAAAGAACAGGTGGTATGTGCGTGTGTAAGGAGGGAGAGGGAGGGGAACAGCACCAGTGAGCACTGGGGGTCGTGGGACCCTCCTGTATTCTTCCCTTTGAATCTGAGGTGTCTCTTTGTAACAACCTGGTTGGAACTGGAGACCATCCTCCTAAGTATTGAAGAATGGAAAAACAAACTCCACGTGTACTCACTATTAAATTGGAACTAAATGATCAACACTCATGTGCACATATGGTGGTAAAATTCAATGGAAATCAAGCAGGGGAGAGGGGGGCGGAGGGGATGGTTAAATTCACACCTAACAGGTACAACGCTTACTATCTGGGTGATGGACACACTTGTAACTTTGACTCTGTGCAGAAGTACAAAACTGTACAAAAGTGTAATTCGTGTAATCAAAACGTTTGTACCCCTGTAATATTCTGAACATTAAAACAAAGCAAACAAAAAGAAATCTGAGGTCTCACAAAATTCCGGAAGTCTAGGGGAGGTAACTGGTGTCTGACACATTGCCCAGGGAAATCATGACCTGAGGTTCTGCAACCTTGGCACGCTGAGGGAAGAACCAGGTTTCCCGGCAGAGCCCAGCCTGGCGTGTTAGAGTGACAGCCCTCCTTGCTTCCTCCTGGAGCAAAGCCACGCCCCGAAGGGGCCGGGCTGCCCAGCGGCGAATGTCCTCCAGGGCTCCCGGCACCGGGGGAATTTCCCCTTCGCGGCGCCAGAGGGCGCCCGAGCTGAGGAAACCGCCGCGGGGCTCGCGGAGGAGCCCGGCAGGTGCTGCGACGCCGGGGGCTCGGGGACACCGACCGGGCCCCTAACCCCCGGCACGGGTCCCTCATCCTCCCCGGCTACCACGGCCACCTCCTCTCCGTGCACGTTTCAGGGACAGGCGGACGGAGGAGTCCGGGGAGCAAAGAGCTGGTGGATTCGCTTTCCTTTGCAAAGGCCGGGAGGGGTGCTTGCTTGCTGGGGAGGGGGGTGGCAGCCCCGGGCGCGGGAAGAGACACCGGGGACATTTAGTGCCTCGCTGCGGGTCGACGCTCTGGGCTCCTTCCTCTCACTCGTGAAAGCCGTAGGCAACTTCTTCCCGGGGTTCGGGGTCTGGGGGAAGGCCGGCCGCCCCGGGAGGACCCGGCGTCTGCTCCCAGTCCCGGAGGTCCCCGACTGGGGCGCACGGGGCGACCAGCGCGCAGGCCCGGTGCCACCGCTCGGCGCCCCCACCCGGGCTGCCGCGGCGTGTGTTTGGAGGCCTGCGCTTCCCTCCCACTTAAGCACCCCTCTCCGCTGCAGCCGCTGCCCCCTAAAAAGTCAGGGGCCCGGGGAAAAGGAAGCAGACCTTTTCTGTAGTGTGTTTGAAATCTAGGAATTAAAAAGGACGTCTGCCTCATTTGCCTGATGTTATCCATCTCTCCTCTCTCTTCTCTCTCTCTCGAACATGCAGAATCTTAATGAAATGCTTTTGAAAGCAATGTAAATTTTGACGCAAAGAAAGATCACTAGAGGACTTCAACCGAGGTTGAAATGCAATGGTATTATTATTATTTTTTTTTAAAAAAATAACTGGCATGGCTTTTTGCAATCCTCTAAGGAGATGGTGAAGAAGAACAAATAGAGTAGACCAGACAGTTGGAAATTATAAAGAAGGACTTCTGCACTCATAATTTGCACAATCGGAACGGTTAAACACCCAGGGAGACGGAGCAATAAACACATTTCTCACTCAAACATAACAGGGCAGCGAGGGAAGCCGGTGTTCTTCTTTTCTCGTCTGATGTAGGCACCTCGTGGCCTCGGCTTATGTGTGGTTTTGGAAAACTCTGACAGGAATGAGTGTCTGGGAGACTTCTCAGTTGTCAAGAAGCTTCTTATATTTCCTAAAGAAACTCAACCTAGGTTCATTAAGCCATGTCACAGAGCAAAGAGAATTAAATATTTTTCTAAGGCTGCAACTAATCCTGAAACTTAAATATGGGGGAAGGAATCCCACATATGAAAGGTCTGTGAAATTTTTACGGGAAATGGGCGAAGATGTTGTGTTTAAAGATCTTCAAATGAGGGGAAAATGGGATTTTTTTTTTTTTGGCAAAAAAATACAAATGATTTTCAGCCATCTATTCCCAGACCTCTCTTCATAGACTTCAATTAAATAACATAACATCTTTTTTTTTTGAGTCGTTTGGGGAAATATTTATATATCAATCAGTGAAAGCAAGGAGATTCTTTGAAAGATATTGCTAATGCATATTAGAGTAAGGCCAAACCTTGTATTTACGATGTTCTTTTTTTTCACTGAAATCGCAAGCCCACATTAAGGATTTTCCCTCCCTTTATAAACATCGGCACAGTGTTGTAACTTCCTTTATTTGCAATCAGTATATCCCCTGGTTAACAAAGAACTTTTTAGAGAAAAAATGTGGCCTAATGAAATTCAGTAATCCTTTATAAAAAGAAAAAAGGATCTTTTATATGCATTTTTATATGCATTAAATATATAAGCATAGTGTGTACCTGGTAAAGTTGATTTCTGCTGATGGTATAACACAGGTAAATCAACATAGAGTCCCTAGCACATTATAGGGTACCCTTTATTGGGTTTTACCTCCAGGTAAAGACTTCTATTAAGAATATACAAGTGCCTGCATACCTAACCTGTCTTGTTTTCCATGGGGCTGTATACATAATCTCTTTTAAAAAATTTGTTTAATCAAAGCTTGCTATATTGAATACATTTAATTGGAATCCAGTGGTTAAAAAATATAAAAATTTACTGCTGCAGAAAAGTTTTGATTAGTGCTTTCCATTAGCGAGTGTTGTTGAGTAAATCCTCTAACAGCATATTTGCATTCAGACAAGAACTGACTTAGCAAAACAGGTGATGCTTTCAACTGTACAAATATATTATTTCCCATAAATATTCCTAATGAAAGAGGTGGTCTGTTCCAGAGGAAGTAACTGCAATGACGACTTTTAAATAATCGAGGAAAAAAAAGTTTCCAACCTTGATAAATATGTGCATGGGGGCTTAAAGGGTGAATTATTAGGTGTGGAAAGGTAGAGTCTAGAAATCCTCTCCCGTGTATGTTATAAAATAAACTGCACAAAAGCATGGCAGATAGCATCTATGAGGCAATGCCATTTTCCTATGCAATGCCATTTTCCTACGTTACCCTTTCTTCTTGAATCCAAAAAAAAAAGTAAACTCAAATACAAAGAAAGGGTGTTTTATCCTAATGAAATGTTTCAGACAGAAGACCGTTTATACTGAAATCACTTGACTGACCATAGTCAAGAAATAGACACCACCCTCTTACCCCCCAAAAAAGAAAAAGTTAATACTTTTAAACAAAATAAAATGTAAGAATTTTCAATCCTCAGAATTTTTTAAGTGCCTCTTTATCCTGTTTAGCTATCATTTTGGACTTAATTGGTTAACAACAAAAGTAAAACTAAGGCGCAGGTTTTAAAGGGAACTTTGGTTCCCCTTTTCCCAGGTAAGATTCTCCAGTTCAGGAAGGGAATTTCTCTTCAAATGTGTGTTTGAATCTGGAATCAAGACGGGAGTAGTTACACTCCTGGCTGTGTCATCATTAACAAGTCAGGGTTCTGCGTCTCGTAGACGGCAAACCTCTGACTTCACATACAGCATGGAAGAGTCCCGTGTACAGGAGTCAGAGGTCTGAATCTAGACTTTTCTAGTATGTAATTTCAGCCTATTCTTAGAGTGAGTTAAGTGCTGTGAATATTTTCATGTTTATTACCATTGTTACGCCTTGGTAAATTCCTAGCAACCACAATGATCTGTGTGTGTATGTGTGCACGAGTGTGTGCACGTGTGTGCCCATGTGACAGGAAGGAGAACACAAGAGAACAGAGCAGCAGGAAAAAGGGAGGGACAGGAATTGAGGATGGAGAAAGCCTCTGCCCCAGAATACTACATGTTCTTCTTTTCTACTATCTGATTCACGGTGAATTGAAAGAAGGAGAATATTATATAGGGAAGAAAATCCCCCCTTCTTTTCCAAATTGGTGACAGATAGAGGAACCTGTTCTGTTTCACCAGTGTGAAGGTGTAATGTCTGAACAAGGCGATGTATGTCATGTGCGGCTTGCTCTGTGTGTGACACCCACTCACAGGGTGAAAAGTCTGCAAAAGGTCAGAGAGAAATTTCTGCACACACCATTGTTCTCGCTTTCTCTTTGAATATCATCACTGTTGGCTGGCAATGAAAATGTGAAGAATACCTCATTCTTTGTCGCTCCCCAATGTTTTATTTTTTCTTTTGCAAAATTAATACCTCTATATAATGAATGTAATTCAATGACAGTGGCAAACACTACTAATTACAATGCCATGTATGAAAAGAATGTTATACCCTAAAAATACTTTGCAGAGAAATGACATTTTGTGTTAAAATTGTTTGATTTGATTGTGATGAAAAGAAAATGTTAATGTATTCAAATAAAATAGTAAGCAGTCAATAGAAGGAGAATGTGTAAAAGAATTTCAGTTTTCAGATGAAATGTATTTGATTACTGCTCATCTAATATTCTGTTACCAGTTTAGATTTTATTAATGAAATCTAAAATTATATAACATGTTAATCTTGTAGGCTAATCAAAAGAAAAAAATGTAGTTGAAAGCCTGAATATAAGGAAGATGATTTACTTTTAGGTGTGAAAAGAGTCACAGTGTTACTTCCAAAGTGAGTTTGACTGAATGACTATTTATAACTTCCATTTGTAGGAAGTAGCCTCATTTGCATATAAGCTGTGCACTATTCTCATTTATAATAATAATAATCATCATAAAACCTCTTTTTATTAAGTATCTATGACGTGCCTGGCACTGCCCAGAATGGGTTCATATGGAGAATAAGAAGGATCAGTCTGTCCCCCAGAAAGCATAGTGGGGTGGCTCTCTTAGGAAACTGAAACGAGTCGCCATGGAATCCAGTGTATTTGTTTAATAAATCTTTCTTAATTACTAACTTTCAAAAGATAATTTCCACTTAGCACCAAAAGACTTTTTACAAATTCTGATTGTGCAAGGTTTGATAGTAATGCAATGTTTCTATAACATTTCCAAAAGCTGTTTAGGTTCAGAATTTTAAAACATCCTGGATATGTGGTTCATTCACTGTTTATTGCCACTTTGGCTTTATCAGCTATACCAATTTTTTTGGCACTCTCTTCTCCTAGAGAAGTGTCTGAGGACAGAGATCATTCTAGCCATTCCAGAATCTTCAGTGTTGGATGAAGAATCAGATAACACATTTTAGAAAAGTACAAAAAAAATCCACATCTTAAGAGAAACATTTTAATTGAAAATATTCTTAATAAAAACTAATGGATATTCTGAATTAAAATTAAAGTCATATCACAAAGAAAAGTGTAAAGAATAAAAAAAAATCCCTCATAATTCTGCCCAACATTCAGGGCTAACCACTCTATCATCTTGAAATATATTCATCCAGACATTTTTCTACAGATATACACACACCTTTTAAAATATGCATTTATACTATACACTCTAAACTACTTTTCCACTTAACAATGTGTCAGGAGCATATTTCGATAGCAATAAATAAAGATCTTCATTGTAAAAGGCTTTAGAGCATTGCACCATGTATAGATACCAAAATAAATTCAATCAATTTTCTATACTTAGCCATTTTAATTTTGTTTCGGTTTTTGTTTTGGTACAAAATCACAATTTAAAAACATAGAGGGGGGAAAGGGGGAAAGGGCATTTATTGAAACCTTAAAATCTGTACCCCCATAATATGCCGGAAATAAAAAAAAATAAAAAAATAAATAAAAACAACAATAAAGAGTACTTCATCTCTCTCCAGCAAGGACCAGTTACAAGAACTCCTTGCAAATCCTCAAGAGCCCGTTGGTTGTCACATCATAATTCTGCTTCACTAGATTGTTTCAAGGATCTTCTCCCCAAGCTGTGTAGTTCTAAAGTAAATTTGGTTTCTTTAGCCAATGTTTGGAGTGTCAGGAAAAGAAACTGCGCAGCACATGGATTCTCCTCCCATTCCTTAGGAGTTTGGGTATAAGACATTCTGCAAGTGGAGACAACAGATCACTGCGCAAACTCGCGCCAGTTATCAGAAAGCACTGACTAAATTTAAGATGTCAGTGAATCCTCATATTGTTCTGAGAGAATCTATTTCTAAAATCAATCACCTTGGTATGCAGGCAGCACTGATGAAGTTTAAGAAAAACCTATTTGTAAAATACTTCAATTCTTTGGAAACGACAAGGGATAGAAATAAATAATAATAAAGAAATATGGGACTTTAATGATTATTGTTTTGTAGATGTTCAAATCACACAATTATTGCTTAAAAAGTCAAAAGAAAAAAAAGTGACTAGAATATCTCTCTAACCCCATTGGGCCTTGAAGGAATAGCAGAACTGTTTGCCTCAGCTCTACTCTTCCTGCTCATTTCTGTCGCAGGAGATGTGATTTTTCATTGGCGGTCTCCATTGCCGTTTACCTGTGGCTGTTAGCTCAAGAGACGGACATTTTCTAGAATGTTATGAGATAAAAAACACCCAAGACCCCATCCCTGGGGAGTGTGTACTAAGGAGGGTACAAAAGAAAAAGGGGGTCTCTCACCAGAGCTCTGTTCAGTGTGCACAGAAAGTTCTAGAAAGAACGGGAGTGCTTCTGAATTTCCCTGAGTGAAGCTAGATCTGGGGTGATGCTAAAGCCGCTATGCAGTTCTCTTATTGCTTTGAAACCTCCAGTTATAGGCTGGAGTGAAACCCTAGTTCCTAAATGAAAATCCAGCCTTGCTGTGGGGTGGGGACGCAACGGTGCTCTATGTGCCATCATGTCCCGGCTACGGCCGCCTGTGAGTAAGGCCCCATTTGGCTTGTTCGTGAGGAGGGTGACTACAGCCCGGGGCTGCCTGAACAACATCTTCCTCTGTCATATTTTGATAGTTCCCTACTGTTTTTCTAACACAGATGAGGAAGGGTGAGCCCCTGAGGGGAAGTTACTGTTTCTTTCCTGAGATGCTCGGCAAGGCCAGGGCGGGAGCAGGGAGGACCCGGCTGAAATCTTGGCGAGAGCCTGCCAGTGGACCCCACCTAAAAGCTGACAGAACACACGGTTCTGGTCCAAGCTGTTCCGCAGACGTAAGCCGGGTGCCTCCCAGCTCCAGCTGATGTGGCTCAGTGGATGAAATGGCATCTTTCCCTGAGGAGCCTCCATTCCTGAGATTTCACTCAGGAGATAGGCTGCCTGTGACGGCCCTTCACACCCAGTCCTTGCGTGACCTCAGACACAGGAGACACAGGGACATTAAGTAAAACCTTTGCAGAGAAGGCTTCTGGGCGGGCAAATCCCCTTGTTGTTTGTGGTGACACGCGGTGTCCCTGCAGAGCTTGGTCACTGGTGTGGGAGCCTGGCCACATGGCCCAGGGGGATGTCGGGAAAGGCTGAGGCGGGCGGTGGGGCTACTGATGCAGGTATTTATTATTTCACGGAATTACTGCTGAGTGACAAGGGCTCCTTGCATCCTAGCAGGCCGGCATCCATGGAACATATTTTTGACATGAATCGAGAAAGAAATAACAAAAATATGAAATGGCTAATTAGACAGCCGCTTCACAAAAGTCCTGCTTGACGACAAGTTTCTTGGTCAGTCTCGCCATTTGCTAGTTTCCAAGTGGAATGAAATCAGAGTCTGTGAACCCCAGACTGAGCCAGGGCCGGGGACGGAGAGGGGCAGGCAAAAGGAGAATAAGGCTGAATTATTCAGCATCCCTTAATGCATTTATAATGGATTGGGCAAATGAATTGCCTTCTGGAGAGCTCTGGGGGGCGGCTCAGGTTTTGGTGGGATGCGGTGGACCCATATTGGCATAGCACGTGATTGTAGCCCAGTCAGCTCTAAGACAGTGTAGTAGGACATGACTTTGTTCTTGGGGAGACTTTAAAAGCCTTCAAAGCAGGTAATCATGCTCTTGAGGTCAGATGAGTGATGAAGACATAAATCTTTATTACTCTGTGTGAGAGAATATACCTTTAGAGTTTATAGCAGAGACAAAATGAACAAAAAAGTGTATTCTCCATTATTTGACAAGCTAACACCTAAACAGCTCCTTTCTTAGGGGTCAGGGCATAGAAAAGGCAACACCCTACTAGCTTCCATAGATTCCACAAGAGATCTAAGTATTAGGAAAGAATATTATGAATTTCTGTAGTGTTTGCCTTTGATCTACATAAAAGGAGAAGCTCAGTCTCAGAAGTGGAGTGGAAGTACACAAAGTAGAAGAGGACACAAAGGGACTTAGATTTTTCTTTTAGCTTATTACGCATGGGCTAACAGGCTAACATCCTAAGTCATGTTAGGACTCTATTTCCCTTAGCATTATGTATCTACCTTAGGACCTCTGTGTTTTGGTAAGTGTTTCATTGCACAAACTATTCTGCAACTTAAGTGACTTAAACCAGCCATTTTATTTTGCTCACAGTTGTATGGGTCAGGTATTTAGGAAGGGCTTGGCTGGGCAGTTCATCTCTGATCCACCTGGGGCTGGGGCTGCAGGGACTGTAGGATCCCTTCCAAGATGGCTTCTTCTTCACTCACATGTCTGGTGTCTCTTTGCTTTTTGGCCTCTCCCTTTCTCCTCCTCCTTGTCTTCCTCCTCCCTCTCCATCTCTTTCTCTTTCCCTCCCCACATGGCATCTCATTCTCCAAAACCTCTGCGTGTGGCTTGGCCTTTTCACAAGGTGGTGATTTCAGGGTGGGTGCACTTTGTACATGGGGGCTGGTTTCTATGAGGGAAGAAGTGAAGGCAGCCAAGCTGGTTAAGGGCTATATCCAGAACAAGCGAGATGTGAATTTTACTGAACTCTGTTGGTGAGTGTGGTCACAGGGTTCACCTACACTCAAGGGCTGTAGACTTGTGGGATGGGAAGTGTTGTTGTGGTCATTTTTAGAAACTATAATTCATCACAGGAAGAAACAAAAAGCTAAAAACTGTGCTTAACAAAGCTTTTTTATATTGTTGCTGTTGTTAAGATGCAATCTATAAAGTCTTCATTTTCCACTCTGATGTCAAGGGTTGCACTTGTATTATAAATCCTACTCCCTCAGAGCAGTCTGTGCCCACTGGGAACTGCCATGAGAATCACCTCCACTCAAGCACCCCCTCCTCTGTGAAGCCTACCAGGCAAACGCATCAGCCACGCTCTCGGCCTCCGGGCCAGGGTCACCTCTCTGACACCACCTGCCTAGTGTTCCCCATCCGTCCTGGATTGTGAGTCAAGAGCTGTGTCCTCTATAACTTTTAATTGAGTTTTTCTTTTCCTTTCTTAAGCTCAGTTAACTTACACTAACTGACTGAATAAATGAATATATTATCACCCTGATTCCAGGGAGGCCCTAGAGTTGCATTCATGTTGGCTCAGATGTGAGAGTGTAAACTGGAAATGAAATGCTGGCCTGTGGTGTGAGAGTTTTATTCTGCAGAAGTGTGGCGCAGAGAAGGCATATTTTCAGGTGCGAAGGTGGGGATAAGGAAATTACAGAATCTGGGAAAGCCAGCGTTAGTGGTCCCTCTTCCCTGCCATTCCTACCACGTTGACTCCCTGGCGAAAGCTCCCACACAAATACGGCTGCAGGTCAGGATGGGCTGCTGCTGACGTTCAGAGCACTGGCACACACAGACACACGCACACGTGCCTGAAAGGGTATTTGTCTGTATCTGTCTATTTATCTAGAGAGTGTGAGAGAGAAAAGCTGCTTAAAACATGACTTGGATAGCATTATTAGTATTGATCAACATTACAACTTTGTTTCAGGGAAGTTAAAAAATGGAATTTCTCTAACACTTCTCAAATCTAGGTCATATTATAGGCATTTTAATTAGGTCGTTATCTCCATATACATTTTTCCAATAAAAGAAAAACCTGAGGATAAGTCCAGGAAGGCTATTTCCTACTTGGATGTGGGGGAGTGAAATGAACCCACGTTTCCTTCAACTGATAATACCACCAGGGAGAGAGAAGTTGAGGAGCTGAGGATAGCTTATTTATTTAGAGAAAAAAAAATGCTTTAATTAAACATTCTCTGCAATGGGTCTTACCCATCAAAGAATTAGGACTGCTCTGGCTGTCAAGTTAGGCTTCTCAGGAGGAAATTATCTGGAAGAAAGATCATTTTCTCTACCTTGAAATAGAAGCAGGGAAAATATGGAAACAAATACTTTGGGGTCTTAGATCTAGCAATTTCAAAATATCATATTCAGCTCTCCAGTGTCTATTTCTTCCCTTAAGCCAAATGTCATTTTTGCTCAGAAGATTTCAACATAATTTCTGCAGTTTATCACCTTCGAGCTTCACCTACTGTCTAGAATGAAGAGGTTATTTGCAAAACCGAGGAAAAGGTAGACCAGTTTGTGCTTGCCCAGTTGGGGAGCAGATTGCAGTGCCCAGATGGAGAGGTTAAGCTGGTGATCTGTTCTGAGCAGAAGGCCTTGCAGCTGGGCTGTGAGGTCACAAGAGGTCTAATCGGAAAGAGTCTTAGAAAGCTCCTTCCCACTTCAGCAACATTTAATATGTTTATCTGGTAAAAATTGTTAGCATTGGGGCTAGCTATTGGGTATGAGGTCAGGAAATGGCTGATTTGGGTTAAGGGGACGCACGGATCACAAGGACAGTAGCACTTTTAGGGTTGAATGCAAGCCAGGGTGTGGGAGCCAAAGTGACTGCCTGACAACCACGTTCTCGTGGTTTCAGGGTGAAGAGCTCTGCTGAACTCCTGGGCAAGTGGGTCTTCTCAGGCGAAGTCCCTGTGTATCAGCAGAGAGATGGCCAGGAGCTGGGCCATGCATTTCAATCCGTGCATGCCTTCCAGGGAGCCTGCAAGTTTCATGTTCATCACACGGCTATTACACTACCTGCCTGAAGGAGCTATATAAGAAAAGTGAAGGCCATGGCCCATGCACCTCTGGACAAAATATTCTTACATGTGGGTATCAGAGCCTTTAAATAGGATTTTTATAATTTTATTTTGTGTTAGGGCTAATTATGTGTGGTTGTGTGTGTGTGTGTGTGTGTCTATGTGTGCATACCAGATAGAGGTAGAGATAATAGATAGGTAATAGGCAGACAGAGATAGATAGACAGATAGATGATAGAATGTGTCTATCTCTGACATTACTCTAGAAGTTAATGGCATATATTCAAAAACATTTCTAAACCCCTTTGCAGTGCCAAGCTCTGTAGTAGATGCCATATGGGGTTATAGAAATGAGTAAGCTACAGCACCAATCCCAGAGATGCTATAGTCTAGTGGGAAGGAGAGAGAGAGAGAGAAACACATATAAATATTGATATGAAGCATATTGTGATAATGCATGATAAAGCTATGATTGAAGCGCTGTGAGAGTAGGTGGACGGATAACATTCTAATTGGCAATATCTTGGAAAGACTTTGTGGAAGAATGAGCAGTGAGCCTGGGCTTGGAGGATGCCGGAGCTTGGCAGGCAGTGACTGGGGTGGAGGGTTAGTGGAGGATTCCTGGCAGGTGGA
This sequence comes from Mirza zaza, assembly GCA_008750895.1. NCBI lineage: Eukaryota > Metazoa > Chordata > Mammalia > Primates > Cheirogaleidae > Mirza > Mirza zaza. The sequence goes on along the minus strand of VSMD01031275.1, from coordinate 3,907 downwards.
GCCGTATGAACAAAGCCACCCAGGCAGAAGGTGCAGGACTGACATGGAGAAAGGCAACATTGGGATGCTGGGGGCAGAGTGTGAACGTGGGGAAAAGACTATAGAGCAGCAGTCCCCAACATTTTTGGCACCAGGGACCAGTTTCATGGAAGACAGTTTTTCGACAGACCGGGGTGGGGGGGGACAGATGGTTTCAAGATGATTCAAGCACATTACATTAATTGTGCACTTGATTTCTATTATTATTATTACATTGTAATATATAATGAAATAATTATACAACTCACCATAATGCAGAATCTAAAGCCACCTCGGATCACCCGGGAGAAGGAGCTCGGACGGTAATGCTGGTGATGGGGCGCAGCCGTAAATACAGATGAAGCTTCACTTGCTCATCTGCGATTCACTCTCTGCTGTGCAGCCCAGTTCCTAACAGGCCACAGACTGGTACTGGGGGTTGGGGACCACAGCTATAGAGGATGTAGAAAGATTGAGGGGAAAGGTAGTTTGGGGCGATACTGCAGAATCATGTCTGGATGCACCGAGTTACTGAATCTGGGCTTTGCTTGGTACACAATGAGGAGCCGGTGGAAGGTGTATGAGTTAGGGCAGGAGCATACGTGTTTGAGCAGGCACGTGCTTACGTGTGTGTATCTGTGTGTGCATGCACGTGCATGGCATGTGTGGTGTGTGTGTATTTGTGTGTATGTCAGAGAGAAAGAGAAGAGGAGGAGGACAAGGAGGGAGAGAGAAAGGCAGAGGAGATCAGCGCTTTAGAAGGAACTGGGTTGGCAGTTGGACAGAAACAAGGACATGAATGGAAGCCGGGGAGGCCAGTTTGGGCACTGCAGACATCCAGCTTAGAGCTAATGAGATTCTTCAAAAAGGAAGTGGGGATGGTAAAGAGGAGGTGGGTTCAAGTTTTGTTAATAAGGCAAAATTGCCAGGGTTGACTGATTAATTAGAACTTGGAGTGAAGGCGTGGGAAATATGGACGGGGGCTCTGGGCACCAAACTGACACGGTCTTGCCATGCCTGACATGGGGAGCGGGAAGAATGAACAAGTTCGGGTATCCATGTATCCCTTCATTAATTCACGTGGCAAATGATTATTGAGCATGTTGCAGGTACTGAACCAAAGACTGGGATTCGACTGAGGACTAAGATAGCTACGGCACTCCAAGGGCAGTGGGGGATTTAGGGTCAGGAAATCCTGAGAGTAATTAGGTTCCAAGTTACAGATGTGGAGTTGTTCTTCTAGAGGAGAGATCCATAAATTCAGGCAACTGAATGGCTCATCAAGGAGGAAGTTCATCTGTGGGATGAAGGTCTTATAAAATGATCTGATCCCCTCATCCTCAAAGTTATATTTAGCATGACTTATAGGCTCTGCTCAGAAAAAGAGCACTAAGAAAGAGAGAGTAATATTTCTCCCACTAAGGAGAAAAACGAGTGTGTATATACGTACATACATACAGTCATTTGGTTCCTGAACGGTATCTAAATTAGGTAAAGCATCCTAACAGGTGCAAGATCACCTGTTCTTTGCCTTTTTCTATTATTGCAATGCAAGAGGTCCAAATATTTAATCTTTCTTAAGTGAAATTCACCCAGATGCAATTTCTCTTGAACCTGGTTAAAGTGATGAGACAGTTAAATTGGAGAATCGCTTTTCAAGAAGCATATTGGGGTGTGTGGGCTCTGAGCTTGCGGTAGTTCACCCCTTTACGATCTCTGCTCTGAGTCTGCACTGCAGCCATCGTCGGATTGTTTTCCCAGTCCTTGGAGACTGGCCTGCTCAGGTTCATTAATGATTGGACTTTTCTTGGTATTTGCTTACATAACACTATCAGGACACATGTCTTTAATATTTTATCAGGTTTAAAGGGTAGTTTTCATAACATGGCATTGTGTGGCCTGAAGAACAGACTAGGAAGGAGAAAGAAGGGTCTTGGCCTGTACTAAGCAACACACCTTTAATATACACTCTGATATTAAAAATTTGATTAACTTGATAACAAGACTGCAGGTGGGTATTAAGATGCTGATTTTCCCTGTATGGTAAAGACACTTATTAAAGCATAGTGCGATTTACTTAAGTGCATCTCCCTTAGCTGATGTAATGGATTCCTGAACATAAAAGTCGCATAGTCCTGACCTGTGTTTATGTAGCCCCCTTGTTCTGCGGAACCTGGCCTCGTCTAATTGCATGATTTGGCTGTTTGCATAGCAAAGTGAAGAAGTTCAAATGCTACTTATAAGTGAATAGTTGGAAGGAGAGTGGAAATTTATCCATTAGCTGAAAAAGCTGAATGCACTATAGGATGTAGAAGAACCACTCTATTTGATTATTAAGTGTCTTGTAACCCGAAACTGCAAGTTAACAAGAATAAAATGAAATGACCCAAGAGCAGAACATTTTTTTTAAACCTTAAAACGAGAAAAGCAACGCCACTTGTGGCTACTCTGAGAAATTGCCAGAATCCTTTTAGATAGTTCCTAGTCTGCTAGCCTATTTATAAAACAGTGTGTGCTTTGAAAACATTTTCACATAAATAAATATTTCAGAGTTTCCTAACAAATAGTAAAATCATCCTAGGAAACAGATATTTCTACCTGAATCTTTAAACAATGGAATGCTTCAAGTTTCTTTCTTTCTTTTTTTTTTAATTCAGGCTATTATGGGGGTACAAACATTTCAGTTTTGTCTTTGACTAGATAGGCTCTTAGGATGACAACCATGATCCTAGCCAGAAACACTTGCAGTTAGTACGCTTCAGTTTTTTCTATGGAAGATCCTTGGCTCCCTTGCTCCTGTCTTCCTGATGGGCCAAACTGTTCTTATCTTAAATCGGTAGTTTTCAAATTTGAGTCACCTGGAGGGCTTGTGAAGACAGCTTGTTGGGCCTCACTCCTAGCATTTCTGGTTTAAAAAGTGTGAGGTGGGTCCTGAGATTTTGAGTTTCTTACAGGTTCCCAGGGGCTGCTGCTGTTAGTCCAGGGACCACACTTCGAGAACCACTGAATTCAGATCCCTTAGCTACTGCAAGCAAGCTGATGAACTTAATGGAAGCTTTTCTCTATGCTAGCTAAACAACTGAAAGGGAAAGAAGAAAAAAAAAGCAAAAAAGAAGGAAGGAAGGAAGGAAGGAAGGAAGGAAGGAAGGAAGGAAGGAAGGAAGGAAGGAAGGAAGGAAGGAAGGAAGGAAGGAAGGAAGGAAGGAAGGGAGGGGAGAGGAGAAAGGAAGGAAGGCAGAAAGGAAGGAGGAAGGGAGGGCAAGCTCCTCTTATTTTCTGTTAATCAGGAAACTGGCTGATTTCTACTAGAAAGTAGACTTTATATGGCATTCCTAGATGTGTTTGTTTAGAGTAAGTGGTAGAGTAACGCAACCTTAAATGCTGGATTCTAGTCCCAAGAAAAGGGTGTATCTACTGCTGAAATTCCTGTTTATGGGTTTTGTTTATCAGCAGAATGAGTTGCTACTTCATAAAAAATTTAAATTAGGCATTCAATATGGATAATATTTCTTCTTGATGGAGACCAGAGGCCTAAGTCAGGACTGAGCAGGGTTATTGGGTGAAAGGAAATGTTGGGGTAGGGAGTTAAAAAGGAGCAGAAACAGGCTGAATTAGAAATAAGCAGTAGAACCAGTGTGTTTATAAGTGAATGAAACCTGCACCAGTGTATACCTGTAGTCTTAGACCTTTTGGTTCTGTTCCTACTACTTCCTTTGCATGACTAAGATCTCCAAACCAAGGCCATCTGATGGAGAAGCTCTATCTAAAGGACATCAGACTTTAAGGTGCTCATCATGACCCGGGGCTTTTATTAAAATGCAGACTCTGGTTCATTAGGTCTGAGGCAGGGCTTGAGACTCTGCATGTCTGACCAACTCCCAGAGATGCC
>VSMD01031271.1:0-11147 GCA_008750895.1 Mirza zaza | reverse complement strand
GACGGGGCCGGGCCTCTGGCCTCGGGGCCTAGGCAGGGCCGCCGCGCGCTCCAGACGCCGCCTCGGGGACCCTGGGGACCCTGGGACCCCCGCCCGGCCCGCCCGGCCCCCGGCTCGTCCCACCCCAGCCCGGCCGAACCCCCGGACCCGCGCGCGCCGCTACCCGGGGCCATGGCGCCGCAGCTCGAGCTTCCCGCCTCGGCCGCCGCGCCCCACGCAGGGCACGCAGCGCGGCGCCTAGCAACGGCCGCCTAGCAACGGCGCCACTTCCGCTGTCATGGCGGCGCCCGGGGCCCACGTGCACGCGCGGCGCCGGGACTCTTCGGAGCCGCGGCCAGGGCACCCGTCCCAGCTCAGGACCGCTCCAAGACTCCGCCCGGAACCCGCGCTCTAGCGTGACCAGCCGTGGCAGCCAGGGGCGCTGCTGATCCTCTGGGGCCCATCCGTATACAGGAGATGCACCCCAGCATTTGTGGGGCTGCACCTGGCAGGGGCTCCTCCCTCCAGGCCGGAGGCCTGCTGCTTTCCAGCTCTCCGGAAGCACCTGGTCAACAGCCAAGATCCTCCGCTGTGAGGCGGGCAAGGTCACCCTGCCCCTCAGGTAGAGCACTGTGCCCCACAGGTACCCACAGGGTTTGGCTCCCACACTTGTCTCAGCAGGTCAGCACACACTCCTAGACCTGTGGGACACCTTTGCCCAGTGTCCTGCAGCCAGGTGGATTCAGAGTGTGATCAGGTATTCTGAGACCTGACCCCAGTCCTAGCGGGTGAGGACCCCACCCCACAGCATTATTTAACATCTCTGGGCCTTGGGGCCTGGCTGTGGCGCCAGGCGATGCCAACAGGAGAGGAAGACAAGTGGAGGCAGATGTGGCAGAGTTGGGGCCACACACTTCCAAGCAAAGGGAGCCAGCCAAGGACCCCAGCACCTGTCAGGGGGACAGCTGGGTGAGACGCCAAGGACCTGAGGTGGGGAGAGCCGCAGCGTCTGCTGGCTTGGGGGACCTGGCTGCAAGGGCAGGTTGAGCTGGGCCCAAGAGTCCCACACTGGGGACTAGAGAACCCCATCCCCCAAGTCAAAGCCACTCTGAAAGGGCAGTTTCTCAACTTTATTAGACTGGAGCTCCTTCCTGCCAGCCCCAGGGGCTGGTCCCTGGGCACAGTGAGCAGGGTTGAGGTCAGACAGGTTTGGCCCCTGGCCCCTGGCAGCTTGGAACAGCTGGGCCAAGGAAACAACAGGTGCAAAAGTCCAAATGCTGGCACTTCAGGTGTGGCCGGCGCCCAGCCAGGCCGCAGTGGGTGGATGGGGCACCAAGGTCCTCTTCTGGCGAAGGGTCCACCGAGGCAGCATTCCTTCCCAGGCAGCCACTATGAGCAGTTGGTGATTCTCGCCAGGAACTGCTGCGCCCACCACTCGTCCAGGTCGATGGGCACGAAGTCTGTGGGCAGAGCAGAAGGCTGGGCAGTGATGCTGCCCCCCAGACCGGCTGGCATCTCTCCTCTCCAGCAGACCCCACCAGCCCTTCACGGGGACTCCAAGCAGAGCAGGCACCGGGAAGAAGGGATTGGGCACAAGAGTCCCCTCCCCAACCCCCTGGGGCTATAACCTGGCAGGGGCCTAGGTCAGGATCAGAGGGGTGGGGGGCACTCCCTGGGGGAACAGGGTCCGGGAGGAAATTCCCCAGGGGACAGGGTTGAGGGCTCACTCTGAAGCTGGGGATTGGGCGTCTTCTCCACGTACTGCACCGGCCTCGGCCCGCTCTCACCGGCTGGGCCACCGTCCAGCTGCTGTTGCACCTGCTGCCAGGCTGTGGGGGTGGGGCAGTCAGGCCGAGCCAGGTCTTTGGCACCCCATCTCCCGCCCTGGGGCCTGGCAGTCACCCTGGACTCCAGCCCAGCACAGGGAATGGGCAGCCTGCTCAACGGTCACAAGACAAATGGGCACAGAGCCAAGGAGAAGCACAGCTCTCTGCTACCGGAGTCAGGCTGCAGTGGGAGGAGGGCCCGGGCCCATCCCAGGTCCACACTGAGACCCAGTGGCCTGGGCCACACCCTTTTGGGCCCCTCACTACCTTCGGACACAAAGCGGACGTTCTCCTCGTGGGCCAGTGTGTAGGTCTCCTGGGTCCCCTCGAGAGACGGGGACGTGGCGGGGGGCCGCCGGCCATTCACGCGATTGAACACGAGCCTGGGCCCGGAACTGCAGGAGCGGGAAGAGACGGACATGGTCAGCACCCGTCCCAGGCCTAGGTGCTGCCTGGCACACCTCGGGAGCAGCCCTGGGCCACGACCACCATCCCCAGAGCAGGCCGGCCTAGGCACTTCCTGAACCAGAGCGGCTACCTGCAGCAGCTGGTGGCCCAGGCCTCTCTCCCACAGGCCCTGAGCCACCAGCAGTGCAGCTCACACCTGCTACCCTCAGCCCCCAGGGAGGTGAGTGACAGTTGGGCAGGGGGTCCACCAAGTGCCCCTCTGAGGATCATGCTGGTGCCCGTACTGCCATCTGCCTCCCGCACCCCTGCCCCGGACCGGCCAGACCTCCGGCAGCCGCGGTTCTGGCTTGAGCCGTGACCAGGTCTCTGTCCAACCCCACCCATTGGGTGCAGTTCTTGGCCACATCCTGGCCCCACGGAAGCTTCTCTGCCCAATGACGCCCCCCAGCCATGGAAGACCGGACCCAAACAAGAACAGGGCAGCCTTTGCCCCTCCCTCTCCCCAGCTGCACCCAGGTCCCTGGGGGTGATCACCAAGTGCCAGGATGGGCAGTCCCTGAGTGGGAAGAGTGTAGCTGAGACCCTAGCCCATTCCCCGCAGGCCCGAGATAGGGGCAATGCAGAATGAGATGGCCCCCCATGGCACTGCACGCCGCAGTGTCCAGGGGCCACTGGGCCTAACTCTGCCAGGTGGGCCCAGGGCAGGGATGGGTCACCCCAGCCGGCGGCAGCTGGCCAAGCCCTCCACACAGGAAGCCTGGGACGGGGGCCACGGAGGAAATGGGGCCCGCACCTACAGCAGGAGGTGGGAGCCGGAGTCCTGGGCTGCGCCTGCTACTCCGCCAGGCACTCGCGGTCCCGGCCGGCCTGCTCGCCTTCCTGGGCTCAGGTGCCCCACCGCCGCTCTGGGTTCCTCCTCAGGTGAGAGGGGCACTAAAACAAAGAGGAGTGTCTTGAGGGGCGCAGGGTCCTGCCAGCCCCAGGGCCGGCAGGGTCTGGTGGCCGCGGAGAATCTTAACTGTGCACGTGGAGGTGGGGGGGGCCGGGGCCCCTCCCAGACCTGTGCTCTGCCTGCATCTCCCCACAAACCGGAGGGAATAAGGAGGGTTTGTCCACTTGGAAAGCCCCCTTGCCTGCAACCATGCCCACCCTGGAAGGGTGAAAACTCTCCAGGAAAGCGTGGTGGCTGAGTATCAACTTTTTTTTTTTTGAGACAGAGTCTCACTTTGTTGTCCAGGCTAGTGCCAGGCTAGAGGGAAGTGCCAGGCTAGAGTGAGTGCCGTGGCGTCAGCCTAGCTCACAGCAACCTCAAACTCCTGGGCTCAAGCGATCCTCCTGCCTCAGCCTCCCAAGTAGCTGGGATGACAGGCATGCGCCACCATGCCCGGCTAAGTTTTTCTGTATATATTAGTTGGCCAATTAATTTGTTTCTATTTATAGTAGAGATGGGGTCTCACTCTTGCTCAGGCTGGTTTCACACTCCTGACCTCGAGCAATCCGCCCGCCTCAGCCTCCCAGAGTGCTAGGATTACAGGCGTGAGCCACAGCACCCTGGGTATCAACTTTAAAAAAGAGAAGGAACTGCAGGGCCAGGGGTGGCAGCCTCAGGGCTGAGACGGGGCCCCAGCAGGCAGGCCCTCCTGCCCCGCCCACCGTGCCCAAGAAGGTGTGGTTACATAAGGCAGCTGCTCTCTGGGGGAAAGGGCACCAACTCCTGCGTGCACCTGTGGACGGCGGCCAACCAGTACCCACTCTCAGGAACTCTGCCCGCGGGCAGCCGCAGCCCACACCCCTCCACCACACACCCATCCAGCCCAGGAACTGGGGCTGGGAGGGAAGTGCCATGACCATGCCCTGGTGGCAGCACCAGGTCTAACAGCAGTCCTGATGGCAAAGCTGGGCCCCAGCCAGCCTCCTGGACCTGTCCTTGCTAAGCCACAGACCACGCCCCCATCTCCCACGTGGGCTCAGCCCAGGGCACGCCCAGCCCAGCTCACCCCTGGGGTCAGGTGATCACAGGGCCCCATTTTATCTTCCACTTGACAATGGATATCATCTCAGTTCATCTTATTGTCCCCCCACTACCCCCAGCAGGAAGAACTTGGAGAAGAAAAACGGGGTATTACCGAGAGTGGCCCCCTAGGAAGGTGCAAGGCTGGGCTGTGGGCACCACAGCTCCCAGAAGCTCCCAGCCCAGGGCCTGGGAGGGGGCCTTGGGAAGCAGGAGGGTGGGCCCCACCCCACGAGCCCCTCTGGCACACACCCTGCCCTGCCCAGGGCTTCTGCACCCAGCAGGATGGGGACATCAAGCCCCCTCGGACTCCTGCCTGTCCCACCTGGCTGGCTGAGGCAGACTTTAGACATCCATACCAGGTTTGGCCTCCTGGGGGGTTTAAGGGCTCTATTGAGAACACTGAGACCCCTGCCCACTGAGTGCTCCTCCGGGGAACACCCCTCTTCTCCCCAGACATGGCCCCAATCCTGCCGCAGCCTTGCCCTCCCCAGCAGTGGGGCCTTGGGGTGGAAGTATGTTTCTCCAGGTGGGAGGGTGCTTCCTGCCTGGGTGGCTGTGTGTGGTGAGCACCTGTGGCCCAGTTTCCTCCCCTAGGAGGCAGGGTGGCCGTGATCACCAGAGCTGATGTGAGCAGGTGCCCAGCTCAGCCTGGGTGCCAGGGAACACTCTGGGGCCTCGTTCACCTCCCTCCCCAGGGCGCACTTCCTTCACTAGGATCCTGCCCAAGGGTCTATGTGCCCCAGCAGCAGGAAGTCCCCCCCCAGAATCTAAAAGACAGGCAGGGGGAAGGCTGAGGGTGACCCAGCAACATACAGCCCACCTTAGCTACTCTGAACTCCTGGCCACTCAGGGAGGGTGTTCACGCTCAGTGTGGAAAGCCCCCACTCAGGGCCCGCACTCTCCAACCGAGGCCCCCCCAGCACGGCCACCAGGACTCACGTGCCCCCCCCCACAAGCCGGATTCCAGGTGCCCCCAGGCCCGTGTGGGGCTGGAGCAAAGTCCAGAGGCCTGGGAAACATATGATGTAAACGAAAAGATTAGGGAGTTGTTGAGCAGAGGAAGTAGAAGGCTCGGCCCTGGGGCGGTGTGTGACCTCTAGGTTATGCTCACGTGGAGGTCAAAGTGGTCAGGACTGAGCCTCCTGCGGTCTCAGGGGGGCACTGGGCAGACTCGCTGCTTGGGAAAGGCAGAAGCCACATGGATGTGGGAGCGTCTGCTGGGGAGGCGGAGCTCCGCGCCCCGGGGCGTGTGGGGTGGAAGGCGGGAGGGCCGTGGCCTGGCAAGGCCAGAGAGAGACACAGGCACCTCTCCCCCACTGAGCTCTGCGACGACGACGGCGCCAGGAGACCTTGAGGGCCGGCGCCCTGAGCAGCTGTCCGCAAACCTTGACCTGGGTCTGCCCCAAAGGGGCCCAAACACGCAGCCCAAGGTCGCGCAGGGCGCCTGCGATCCAGCTGGTCAGCGACTCCCCACCCGAGGCCCGCAGGGGCCCCACGCGGCCAGGCGGGTCCGGCCACACCGGGCCCAGCCAGGTGCGGCGGAAGAGCAGAGGGGCGCGCGCTGCCAGCAGCCCGGCGCACCCCGCCCCCTCGGCGCGCCCGCCCCGCCCCAAGCATGTGGCCCGGCCTCGCCAACCTTCCCCCAAGGTCACCCTCGCGGCGCCGTGCCGGCCGGGGTGCGCAGAGGGCCGGGTTCGGGCCGGGGCCACGCGCGCCTCACCTCGACAGGGGCCAGGGTCCGGGTGGCTGCGCGAAGGGCTGCGCCTGCGGGGGCGGCGCGGTCTGCGGCGCGGGCTGCCGGCATTTCAGGAGCTCGCCGAGCCTGCCGTCCACCTGCTGCTGCGTGGGACCTGCGGGCACCGGGAGGCCGTGTCAGCCGCCGCCGCGCCCTGGGCGCGCAGACCCCGGCGCCCGCGGCGTCGCTCCCCGTCCCGCCCGGCCCACCTGTGCGGCGCTGCGCGACCAGCTTGCTGGGCCCCTTGGTGATGGTGTACATGGCGCGCCGGGCTCCCGCGTGAAGGGCCTCTCCCGCGCTCGCTCGGACGCACGCCCGCGGTCGGATCCGGCGCCCTCCGCCCGGGCTCGCACTTTACCGGCGGCCGGCGCTGCGGGGAGGGGGCGGGCCCGCTACACGCCCCCGGCCCTTAAAGGGCCCGCGCGGGTTCCGGCCGACCCGGGGGCACGCGGCGGAGGCGGCGCTCGGGCCCTTAGGGAAACTGGCCCAGGCGGGCGCCGCGAGGCAGGGGCGGAGCCCGCAGAAGCCACCGCGCCACCCCCTCGCGCCCCAAGGCCAAGGACGGTGGAGTGCCCTGGGGCCTGGGCGGGCTGTCTGCTGTCTGAAGCCAGGTAAGACAGTGGGCGGGGCTCCGACCCTGGGGCGAGGTGCCAGCCTGGTTGGGGAGCCTGCTGCTGCTGGGGGGCGCTCGGCGCAGACCCTGGAAGCTCAGATTTTCCACTCAGATTTCGGGAACTTCTGCCAAGGACCCTGGAGAGGCCCGGGCCAGTGTGACTGGTCACCCTTGGCTTGAGTCTGGGTCTGAGAAGAGAAGAGGGAGCTTGTCCCCCTGGATTTGGGCAGAACCCGGACTCCCTGGGAATCCCTTCCACCCCGAGGCCTCAGAGCCCCAGTTGCACTCAGCTCCTCGTCCCACCCTGAGTGCAAGGTGCACCCCCAGCACCAGGGAGGCACAGGCCACTCACCACTCCAAGGGCAGGATGAGAGGACGTGCGGGAGGCAGTCCCAGCTTGACTAAGTCATCCCATGTCGGGCAGCTGTTACCCCCAGACTCCCAGGCAGTGGGTGGAGCCGTGGTTTCTGCACAAGACCCTGCAGGGAAGGTGCCCCAGAGGCGTCATGTGTCACCTCCTGGGAGCTGCAGGCCAACGAGCCAGGACTGAGCAGGGGAGAGGCTGTAACCCAGGGCTCCCACCTCTCACTACTCTGTGCCTCTGGGTTCCTTCCTCCCAGCCCAAGGGCTGCTCAGAAACCAGATCCCAGAAGCCCCCTGCTCGGTGCTGTCCAGAACCACACGCTAGCCGGTTTCAGCCTGGGCTTGTGGGCATGGCCCCGAGTTCAATCCTGGACGTCCCCCACCTGAGGAGACAAGGGCTGAGCTGGGAGGGCTCTGCCCCCTGGGCCCCCAGGCGTGCACTCCAACCACAGGTATTTGAGGAGGCCCAGTCTGTGCTGGTGCCAGGGCCTGGGGGTGTCCAGGGACCACAGATTCTCCCAGGGGATGCCAAGGGGCTCCCACCTGGGGACAAGGGCTGGAGCAGTTCTTTCCTTCTGAATCTCCAGACAACAAGCAACATGCCCAGCATGGGGGGGTTCTCGGCAGGGGTTGGGAGGGGTGGCCAGCCCGAGGACCCACCCTCCCAACCCCACACTCGCCCTGCTGCTGCTCCCTTCCAAGCCTCCTTTACTTGGGGACCCTCAGGGTGGCTGTCCCACCCTTCACGTGGCCCCTTGGCCCTGTGTCCAGTCCTGAGCAAGGCTGAAGGACACGGTCCACCTCCTCTACAAGGCTGGGCTAGGCCTGTGAGAAAAATTGAAGGCTGAGAGGGCAGGGGGCCGGGGGACAGCGTGAGAGGGGCTGCCTAGCCCCCAGACCAGCCATGTCCAGGGAGTCCAGGCCTGAACATGGGCCTGAGAAAGGCCCCTCACTGGCCAAGCTGACCCCTCGGTGACTCCCCCACTCCGCACCCACTCCTGTCCCTCCCCCACCAGACCAGAGCCACTGGCCTTCAGGGCCAGCATGGTGCCGAGGTGTCTGTGCAGCCTGGCCTGGCCTCTGCTAGTGGCCTTGCATATGGTCACTCACGCACGCCGGGGGCAGGACAGGGTGCTGGGGGCCATGGAGGGACAGGCCGCTGAGTTAGAGTGGGGGCAGGGGAGGAAGGCCCTGGCGAGGACATGTACACCCCCAAGCTGACAGCCCTCTGAGGGCCCCACAAGGAGCCCACCCCCAGCATTCGCTGCAGGCAGCGAGGATGAGGCAGACTTGATCAGAGCCCGGCAGCGCCTGACCTTTGCGTAAACCACTGGTGGTCAAGCCACACAGCCCAAACGTCTAGCCCCAACATGCCACGTCTGAGGTCAAAGGTTGGGTCCAGAAGCCCTCAAAAGGGCTCCCAGGGCTGGGGGCAGTGGCTCACACCTGTAGTCCCAGCACTTTGGGAGGCCTAGGTGGGAGGATCACCTGAGGCCAGGAGCTCAAGGCTGCGGTGACCTGCGATTGCACCACTGCCCTCCAGACAGACCAAGACGCCATCTCAAGAGAAAAGAGGGGCTCTGAGGGAGGAACCTTGGGCAAAGAAACACCCTGACAGGCCAAAGGGCAGGGGCGGGAGCAGTCTCCTGGGATGGCCTTCCCAGGATGCCTGAGCACAGAGGCAGCTGGGGCCTCTGAGGCCGGCATCATACAGCCTTGGGGGAGGGCCCTGCGAGGTCGGGGTCTGCATGGGCTTCAGCTCAGCCGCAGGGGTGGTGGGGCATGGGGCCGGCTCTCCTTGTTGGGTGGGAACCCTGGCCAGCCCAGCACGGGGTGGCGGCTCCTGGTGACCTCAAGGCCTTCCCTGGACTGACAGAAGCCCCCGAGCCGAGCTCTGGGGCCGGCAGCCTCCCTGCTGTCGGCACAGGGTCCTGGCGGTCTGCAGCTGGACTGGAGTGGCCTCACCCAGCAGGCAGGGCAAGAAAAGGCCTTTCCCTCACAGACCCCGGTCATCCCAAGGACCAAGTCCTTTTTTTTCTTCTTGAAAAAGTCTCTAAGATACTAAAATTTTATATAAAAGGTGAAAAAAGTTCAAGTTTTCATCCATCCTCAATTGGTTTTTTCAGATCTAAAATCCTTGCTCTTGTCCATGACATATCTTAAGTAAAAAAATTAAAATATTAAAAATAAATAAATAAAATCCTTGCTCTGACCAACTGAGCCTTGAAGACCTTGAAGACAAGCCCTGAAGACGGATTTCTATAATGCTCAGGACTTCTGCCAACGGAGGGGCAACCAGTGGCCCCCAGGAAAAGGCTCTGGCTGGGTGTACCAGCATCGCCCTCCTGGTTTCCTAGGAGTTGCTCACCCTGTTCCCAAATCCAAGTATCACTGGTTGAATGGTGGCCCCAAAAGACATGTCCCCCTGGGACCTCAGAGTGTGACCTTATTTGGAATAAGAGCCTTTGCAAATATAATTAGGGCAAGGAGTTTGTGATGAAAACCTCCTGGATTAGGGTGGCCCTAAATGCAGTGGCATGTGTCATAAGAGAAAGGAGGTCTGGGGCCGGGCGTGGTAGCTCACGCCTTTAATCCTAGCACTCTGGGAGGCCAAGGCGGGAGGATCGCTCGAGGTCAGGAGATCGAGACCAGCCTGAGCAAGAGCAAGACCCCTGTCTCTACTAAAAATAGAAAAAAGTTAGCGGGACAACTAAAAATCTATATAAAAAAAATTAGCCAGGCATGGTGGCACATGCCTGTAGTCTCACCTACTTGGGAGGCTGAGGCAGGAGGATCTCTTGAGCCCAGGAGTTTGAGGTTGCTATGAGCTATGCTGACACCATGACACTCTAGCCTGGGCAACACAGTGAGACTCTGTCTCAAAAAAAAAAAAGAAAAAGAAGGGCCAGGCGTGGTGGCTCACGCCTGTAATCCTAGCACTCTGGGAGGCCGAGGTGGGCAGATTGCTCGAGATCAGTTCAAAACCAGCCTGAGCGAGACCCCGTCTCTACTAAAAATAGAAATTAATTGACCAACTAAAAATATATATATACAAAATATTAGCCGGGCATGGTGGCGCATGCCTGTAGTCCCAGCTACTCAGGAGGCTGAGGCAGGAGGATCACTTGAGCCCAGGAGATTAAGGTTGCTGTGAGCTAGGCTGATGCCATGGCACTCACTCTAGCCTGGGTAACAGAGTGAGACTCTGTCTAAAAATTTAAAAAAAGGAGAGAAAGGAGGTCTGGACACTGGACACAGCATGAGGGGTGGGGGCAGGGGGGCACATGAAGACTGAGCAGAGACCCTGGCGACCTGGCACAGCCAGGAATCACCTGGAACCGCTGGAAGTTGCGAGAGGCAGGAAGTATCCTCCTATAGGGTCTCTGGAGGAGGCTGACAGCTTTATTATGGAATTCTGTCTGCAGAACAGTGAAGAAATAAATGTGTTGGTCTAAGCCACCAAGTGTCGGGGTAATTTGTTGACAGCAGCCACAGGAAACATAAGGAGGAAAGTGGTGATGGGTGTGGGAATGGGAGGAGGCTTGGGAAAGGGAGCGCGGGGACATGGGACCCCGCTGGGGTGGGGGATCCAGTGAACAGTGGGCACGTGGGACTGGACCCTGGGAGAGAAGCTGTCCCCAGCTGTGGGCCCTGGACATCATGGGGCTGTCCCTTTGGGGGAAGGCTAGTGGGTGAGGCTTGGCTCCCAGGCCCTGCCCCGGGGGAAGGTGACTTGCCCTCCCTCCTCAGACATTTCCTAAGCCCCTCCTGTAGGCCAGGTCCCAGGAAGCCAGGGGCAGGAGGCTCCTGGAGGTGGAAGGGCAACAAGGGGACCCTACCAGGAGGAAGCGCTGGGGCCAGGGCCAGGAGGTGCTGCTGTGTTCCTCCACGGCACAAAGCCAGGACTCGAGGCTGTCCGGGCACTGTTGATTTTACCATGTGTAGAAACACTCGTTCGGGAAGGTGGCCGGTGCCAACAGTACCTTCTACCTGGTGTAAAATAAGTCTCTAAAGGGGGTGCCTAGGAGCCAAATTCAGCCTCAGGAGATGATACTTATGGCCGGACAATGATCCAGCCTCAACAGACTCAACCCCAGCTTCCCAGGGACACCCTGGGTCTGTGGGACCCTTCTAGATACCCATTTTTCGCTATCCCGAGGGGGTCCCGGTCCCCTGCCAGTGTCTGATGCGCCTCCACGACTTTCCAGA
>VSMD01031270.1:0-40578 GCA_008750895.1 Mirza zaza | reverse complement strand
CAGCAGATTTCAGAATTGCCATCCTTACAGCCACGAGACAGTCCCTTACACTAGATGTCTGTGTCTATGCGTACACACACACACACACACATGCACACTCATATGCCATTAGTTCTGTCCCTCTGGGGAACCCTGACTAATACAGCTATCTGTTAATGTCTCTGATTTACAATCAAGGAAACTGAGGTTCAGAGAGAGGATGAGACTTTTCCAAGATCACAAAGCGGAACCGGTATTCAAATCGGTCCTCCTGACATCTCCTGGGGTGTCAGAGACGCCTGGCTACCATCTGCAAGAGGTCTGAGCTGGCCGGCTGTTGGCGTCCGGGAGTTTTGTTCGCAGGAAGCAAGAACCAGGTGAGGCATGCTGCTGGATCTCAAAGGAGAGTCGGCTCCCCAGGGGCAGCGCAGGACTGCAGGCGCTTGCAGAGAAGGCACGGCAGGGTGTGGAGGCGCCATCAGAGCCGGGGGAGGGGAGGCAGGAAGGTGGGGGGATTTCCGAGGGAATTCACGGAGAAGCTGCAAGGGCACCCGCCCCATCTGGGGAGCCAGGTGGGATTAGATGAAATCGGTAGTGATTTGGAAGTCAAGTAAAGAAGTTTCCACCTGACCCATTTAATCGTGCAATATTTATTGACTATTCAGCCACAATGTGAAACTCCCTGGAGACAAGGATGAGCGGGAAGGCAAGGCGATGGAGCTCATTTTCTAGTGGGGAAGATAAACACCTCGGAAATAAGCACACGCATAATCAGGTCCTTCCAGGTGCGACGAGCGCTGTGGAGAGGGCGCTGCCTGGATCAAGGGCAGCCTCGTGTCTCAGGAGAGCCCTCCAGGGGGAAGCGGTGTTCATGCAGGAGGGTGTCGGTCCTCAGCTCTCTCGCAGCCTGAGATGCGTAGAGGTGTTCCGCAGCACAGGGATGTGGAATAGCTTTAATTCTTTCTTCCAACTGGCAGGAACGAATTTAATGAATAGAGAAGTTGTTTTCGCTTCCAGTGTTTCCTCTCGTAATATATTTTTAATCATGGCACCTGCTACTACTTCTGTGTGCTAACAGATGACAAATGAATGAACAAGTTGCAAATGAATACTAATGAAGAACTGTAAATAATGCATCGTATTTATTTGGACAATTTTTCATTATCATCATTGTTTCGTTTTGTAGGACCATGTACTTTTTTCATCCGTGCATACTAACATGGTCCCCAGTTGAGATGACGGAGTTAACCATAGAAATGTCAGGACGTTCCACAAAAGGCACCAAATGCCGATCCGAGGAGCCCCGTGGGGCAATGAGAGTTTGCTAATTTTTTGTACAGGGTAGGGATAGGATAGGAAATTCTACCTTTCACCCTGAGGTCAGGGCATCAGCAAATGGCGGATGGTTTAAAACCAAGTGTTCCAATTTAAGATGCCTGTATTAGTCAGAGGCCACCAGAAAAAAAATACACACACACACACACACACATATATATATATATATATATATATATAGAGAGAGAGAGAGAGAGAGAGAGAGAAGAGAAGGGGCCAGGGGGGCGGGGGGAGAGAAGAGAGAGAGAGAAAGCTATTTTAAGGAAGTGGCTCACACAATTGTGGAGCGGGCCAGTCTGAAACGTGCAGGACAGGCCAGCAGGCTGGAAATTCAGGCCAGAGTTGATGCTGCAGCTCACACCTGAAGGTGCGGTGTGTGTTCTGTGGCCTGAAGGAGAAGCCTTGCTCTTTGAAAGGTCCATCTTTGCTTTAAGGCCTTCAGCTGGTTCCTTAATCGCCCCTACCCCTCCCGGCCGCATCACGGAAGGTCATCTGCTTCACTCAGTCTCCCTGACGACATACACGTTGACTCCTCCTAAGAGACACTACCACGGTACTCTCTGGATGGGTGTTTGACCAAACAGCTAGACACTGTAGCCTAGCCAAGTTCACACGTGAAATTTTCATCATCACGACACCTTCTCCTAGATGTCGGGGTCACAGCTCCAGAACCCTGGCTTGCAATTGCTTTTCTCCTTCTGGCTGCAGAGTGATTTCAGATGTATGTACAGGTGGTGTGTAGCTCGCCCTCGGTCTACCTGAAGCGCTGACGCCCAGGGAGCACCTGTCTCAGTAGCCCCCCTGCCCTGCCGGTTCTCATGACTCTTCCCATCTGACCGCTTTCCCAGCTGCACTTGGCCTCTTGCTCTACCACCTGGTAGCAAACTGCCCTCAGGCTGGCTCTTTCTCAGCTCACCTTTGTCCCTGCAGTGCTTCCCTGAGGGACGACCGGGTGACCCTGGAGCTATATTTTAACCTGGGAGGCATCGCATCATAATTATCTCTATCAAACACAAAGAAACGGATAACAAAATTTCCAAACTTTTACTTTATTTGTCCATTGCCTGTTTTGGACTTTTCCTACTTTCAGCTCTATGAAAGAATTGCATTTTTCTGTTTTGTTTTGGTTTGGTTTGGTTTTTGGTTTTTCAAAAAAAGCCCAGGGAGAAGGAAGTAAAATTCCTGTGGGGCATATGTGTTTCTGACAAATGAGTGAGCACTGTCAGGGCTGAGGCCAAATGACTCCAGAAAAATATAGTCCAACGTGGGCAAAAATGGAAGGTCTATTTCTTAAAAGGTCTTCGAGGAAAGTGCCCAGTGGTTGTAAGAAGTCTATAGGTCCTCCAACATTCCTCCCAGGGAGAGGGTGGGCTGCTGTCCTCCCACCACCCTTGAATCTGCCTGTTGCTCCATGAACAGCCCACCCATGTCCTTGTCAACGTTAAGAGTAAAATAGGTATTAAGGCAAAAGGTCTTTTGAGGCCTTTCCCAGATTGGGGTATTTTGTCAAATATGTAATAGTGGTTGGTGATACAGGGTCCCAGTTGGCAAGGGCTTTTTAAGCCTGAATAACACAGAGATATCACAAGGTAATAAAACTGCAAATACTTGCCTACAAAAAAGAGTAAAATAAGATGGCTGTTTTCAGCACTAAGTTTTAGTGGGGATTTGTTTTGAGGCAGTAGCAGCTCAGATGGTGACTACTATTTCTTAGGCTTCACAGTAGACCTCGGTTGAAAATAGCTCTGGTTCACCCCTCTGGGAATGTGAACATAAATGTCTGAAGAACAGTTATGATAGAAGGTGGGAATGTATAATTTCATTAATGGCCACTTTCGGATGCCTCTTTTCCCATCCATTATTTCTGCTTGTTTTTCTCTGAAAGTTGACGCCCTGACATTCTTGTCAATATTTCTAGGTAGCAGAAAGCCTCACTGAGTAAAAGAGCAGAGGATGTTCCTCTTCCAGTGGGGCTGTGAGTCCACTACTTTATTTTGGCTGGGCGTGGAGAATTGGGGTGAAGGGCAGGGAGTGTGTTCTTGGCAGGGTCCCCACGGGTGTTACCTGCCAACCTTCTCACTTCTGAATCCGAGACGGACAAACTGAGCCTCGAGGACGAGCCCTTGAGCAATGTCAAGCAGCCTCTCTGGGCAGCTGCTGCCGGGAAATGTGTCAGCTGAGCACACGAGTGATTCCTACCTCTGGGGTGAAAAAGAATCCGAAAGATGCATACATCATCATTCTGGACACAAGGCTGTCTTTGCAAATACGAAGACCAATTATGGACAAACTCATAAAATAACTAATCTGCCCTGGAGGGAAAGTAGGAGTGAGGCCTTTCCAGAAGAGTCCCTCGTTCTAGGAAGGAAAATACACCCAAAACGTTCCTCCTTGGTTCTCTGACAGTCACAGGTGGTATTTCTATATATTCCACTAAGCTTTGGGTCTCTTCTATCTCTTTTTCTTTTTCCCATATAAATGAACTACTTTCAGAAAGATTTAGAAGGGGCAGAGGTTTTCTTTTTCTTTTTCAATAAACCACATTGGTTTATCTGATTCATGAGTTGAATGCCATTTTTAGAGTAGCTTGTGCGTGGGAGGGTAGGGGAAGTCACAAAACCCACACTATTCAGCCGGCAATTGATCTGTTATTTTTTCAGAGTTGTTAGTAGAAGGGGAAGGCCTGCCCAGAGGAGCACAGTGTGAGATGATGACATATAGGAGGTGGCCGGTCAGGTGGGACACTAGTCTGTGTCTTTCTTTGAAATAATCTGAAAATAAACATTCCTTTCTGAGAGTACGTGGTGGTCAATTTTTTGCTGCTCTTCTTTCTGCAGGGGACACCATGCTGTCCTGACTACACTTAAT
Source organism: Mirza zaza (assembly GCA_008750895.1). NCBI lineage: Eukaryota > Metazoa > Chordata > Mammalia > Primates > Cheirogaleidae > Mirza > Mirza zaza. The sequence goes on along the minus strand of VSMD01031270.1, from coordinate 36,396 downwards.
TGATCTCCAGATATTTTTAAAGTGCTGTGCTTTGACTCACCCACACCAGGTCCCTGCTCCTGCAGGAGATTTCTCTTTCAGAAAGAGAAGCAAACACCACCCGCCTCGCTCCTGTTCACATTCTGTTGGTACAAATTCAGTCATTTGGCTCAGGAGTTTGGAAACTGAGTCTGTAGCTGGCTGACTACTGTCCTGTTGTAATGCGTAGAGTTAAATTATTTGTAGGAATAAGGAAAGAACAGATCCTGGAGAATGATTAAAAAGCCCTGCTCTGACCATGGAAAATGTGTCAACATTCTTGGAAATAACAGAACCTGAGAGGAAGGCCTAGGTCTGGGCGCATCCATGCGGGGCAGCCGCCTGCTGGTTCTGCGCCATTTTCATACCTAGCGAGCTCAGGCTGCCCTAGCAAAATACCATTGGTGGGGAGTTGAAACACCAGGAATTTATTCTCTCACCATTCTGGTGGCTGCAACATGGAAGATCAAAGTCTAGCCGTGTTCAGGTCTTGGTCAGGGCTCTTCCTCCTTGCAGACAGCTGTCTCCTCCCTATGACCTTACATGGTGGGAAGAAAGCTCTGGGCTCTTCTTCTTCTTCTTCTTTTTAGTAAGGACCCTAATCCCTTCCTTGGGGCCTTATCCCTATGACTTCGCCTAAATCTAATCTCCTCCCAAAGACCCCACTTCCAAATAGCGTCACATGGAGGGTTAGAGCTGCACCACAGAAATTTTGAGGGGACGCAAACATTCTATTCATAACACTCTGATCTGTTACATGCTAGAAGACACACCTTTACTGTGTTTATGATAACATATGTTTGCATCTACTTGTTAGAGCGGCTTAGTCTATTTTCTACATGATATATGCTCAAAATGAACATATTACTTCTAATATGGTTTACTCAGAACAGGGCAGAACAGGACAATTCCTGACTGAGTTTGAGGATAGTATTATGCTATTCTATTAATGTTATTTTTTTTTATTTCAGCATCTTACAGGGGTCCAAATGTTTAGGTTGCATATATTGCCTTTGCCCTGAGTCAGAGCTTCAAGCGTGTCCATCCCCCAGATGGTGCAAATTCTATTAATGTTAATATCAAATTGACTTTGTGGAGAGGCTTATATCACACTGTTGACCCCTTCAAAGCTTGCTGTTGACAAAAATCCATACATCTGTTCATCAAATGTTACTGCTATATAAAATTTTCTCTACTAAAATATTATCATATTGGATTTTTGGACCTCTGTAAATTGGCATTGGATAATTCTCACATTAGTCAGATCTAGAATGGTTGGCTATTTGGAAAGGTTAATTTACTCTCTCTTTGCTGCTTTTCAAATACATGGGGAAAATGCACATTGTCTCATAGCTCACTATAAAAAAATCGAAATATTTCTGTACCTTTTACAAACATACACACAGAGGAAAAAAAAATGGCACTTACTAACTGATGTGGTTTTGTGCTTCCCCAAAAGGTGTTTATAAATCCTAATCCTGGTACCTGTGAATGTGACTTTATTTGCTAATAGAGCCTTTGGAGATGTAATCATGTTATTCAAGTTAAGGGGAGGTCATACTCAATTAGAGTGGGCACTAATCTAATGACCGGTGTCCTTATAAGAGGGAAATGTGGGCACCTGGGTGAACACCATGTGACAATGAAGGAGACATCAGAGTGATGTGTCTACAATACACGGAACACCAAAGATTCCCAGCGACACCAGCAGCCAGGAAGAGACAAGAAATCGTCCTCCCCCACAGGTTTCAGAGGAAGCCCGGCCCTGCTGACACCATCATGTTGCATGTCTAGACTGAAGAACTATGAGAGAATCAATTTCTATTGCTTTATTCCACCCAGTTTGCAGTAATTTTTTATGGCAGTCCTAGGAAATTAATAAATTAGCTATGAGACTTTGACAGGTCAACCTCTAAAACCTACTTTAGATCATCTCAGAAATGAGAATAAGGTTACACGGCGGTTATGAAGATTAAATAAAATAACACATGTAAAGCACCTCACACTATCCTTAACACATAGAACCTAATGCAATGAATATTAGCTCCGTTTCTGCAGCCCACCGACGGCGGGAGTGGAGAGGCCACACGGAAAGGGGGCTGTGTTCCCCTGTGTGAGGAAAGGTCCCTGCTGGGCTCGCAGCCACCCACTCACCATCTGTGAGGATAGCAGCAATAACAACTGCCTCTATCTTTATAAACTGTAGCTTGGTAGTAAATACCCTCTCCATTCTCGAATTTGCATGTGTTGTATATTTCCCAGTAGTGCTTGGGAACTGAAACATCCATAGCCAGAGTATGCCTTCATTTTTTTCATCATATTTTCACCTGCAATAATTTTGCGTTTCTAAAAAATCCATACAGTAATCGCAAGGAGACTTATTGTTCTGAAAAGTAAAGGAGTTCCACGTATTTTTATTAACTAAACTCTTTCCTATTAGGTAAAATCCATCTTTATTTCAAAAATATTTAACTAATAGCGCTAATGTGGCTAAGTAGGCAGGGGCCACGGAAAAGAACAGAATGTGATTACTTAGGAATAATCCCAAGCAGAGCCTGGTTTATGCCATCAAATTTATTTGTTTTTTTTTTTTTTTTTTTTTTTTGCATAGTGACATTATGGTACTATGTGTCTTTATGGGCAGAAAAATACTATGTCTAATAGAGGAAACAAAAGAAAATTGTCGTGTCATGAACCATGTCTATGTGAAAGAAACTTCTCTAGGAGGTTTGCATTTTTAATCTTGGGTAGGTAAGCATCATTCTTCATTTTATAATGGAGGAAACATCAAAATGCCAACATCCCAAGATCCACTTCCCAATATGACTCATCCAGTTAAGTAGAAGAGCTAGAATTCAAACCCGTGTCTTTCTGACTCTAAGGATCATCCCCTTGTATCCTGCTACCAAGAGTGATCTCTGAGAGATAGATTGCTATTTTGAGTCTGCCTAAAACACTAATAGCTGTGAGGAAAGAGGTGTTTTCCTTTTATCTCTCAGTATTGAGACCTATTATAAAGCAATATTAATTGTTTTATTAATTAATATAAATGCTGACACAGATAAATAAAACACAGTAAAGATAAAAAATATCCTTAGATAGACAGTGATATTTTATAGAGCTGGCAATAACAGAGAGTGAGGAAAGTATAAAGTGTTCAAGTACTGCTTGGAGAATTCATTAATTTATATGCAAAATAAATAAAGTTACATCCCTACTTCATACCACACATACAAACCAATTCCAGATGGATGAAAATCTTCAGTGTGAAAGACAAAAATGTTGAAATTTTCAGAAGAATATCTTTATGATATTAACCAGTAAAAGGAATAAAAATTATATTTCACTACATTAAAATTAAGAACTTTTTTAAATCAAAACATATGATAGAGTAAAAAGATGAGCTATAACTTGGGAGAAAATGATTGTGACCTATATAACCAAAAAGATTTATTAATATTATAAAAATGTATATTTAAAATTTCTATAAATCAATAAGAAAAAGATAAAACTCATCAGAAAAAATATGCAAAAGATGATACAGTTGTATTATTAAAAAGTAGACACAAATTATGATTAAATGTATAGAAAGGTATTCAATCTCATTAGTAATTATGAAAATGCTATATAATTATAGTAAAATCCAAAATGTGTTACTGTTCAGCATCCCAAAGATTGGGGGAATTGTGGTGTGACAATATTAAATGTGGGAGACACAAAAGAGCAGGACTCCCTCCTTTCTGGGGAAGCATAAATCAGATAACTCAGCATTCACAGAGTAAAGCTAAGTGTCTGCATATCTAATATCCAGAAATTTCACTTCTCCTTATATAACCTAGTGAAACTTTACCACAGAAGAATAAAGAAGATGTGCAAAAGAAATCTTCAAGGCAAAACACTAAGTTTAGATAGCAAAAAATTGGAATATAGCCACACAAATGTGTGACAAATATAGAATATGTAAGTAAATTGTGGACTATTCGTATTATGAATTCAATGCATAATCGTATACATAATTGTAATACGATTAATCAACTACATCTATGTGCATAGATGAATTGTGAAAATGTAATTTGGGATAAAACAATCAAGAAAAGAATAATGCATGTGTTATAGTATAATTCCATTTATATAAAAAGCAAGATCTTGGAAAATTAAATTATTTTTTTCCTATTATTTATACATGTATAATAATTTATTAGGAAAAATAAGGGAATGAGTAACACTACCTGGAGGATGGCACTTATTTCAGGTCTGGACTTTTCAAAGAGGTCGGGAAATTGTGGGAAGCGTGAATTGGGGGTTGCAGGTGTTCTGGCAATTTTTCGTTTCTTAAGGTTGGTGATGGGCTCATAGGTATTGATTTTATCATTATTGTGCAAACATTAAATATATTATCTATAGACTTTTGTCTGATATGTGTTTTTCTAAAATATCTTAAGTTTGTTGTTTTTTTTTTAAAGCTTCCAGATGGAACACAGTCCTCTTGGCACCTTGGTTTTAGATTTGCATTCTTTTCATGCCACAAAATTTGTGGTGATACATTGCAGTCATCATAAAAAACTAATGCACCTCTATGGCCTCAGTTTCCCCAGGTTCACCATGTGACTGTTCAGATGGGAAGGGAGCAGCGACTGGTGTCAGGGGGACAGGACTGGTGTTAGTCCTGTCCCTCTCCTGCTGGTAGGTTCCCACTGGGGGAGGGGGAGGTGGGGAGAGGAAGAGGAAGAACAAAGCTTTCCTGACCCTGGGTCTTTGCAAACTGTCTCTGCTCCCTGCAAAGCTCTTCTCTCAACACCTCACTCTGCACACTTCTGCCCAGCCAGTAGGTCTTGACACAAATGTCACGTCTCCAGGAGCCTTTTCTGATTCTCCAACATGAACTGGGGACTCCTGTCCCGAAAACAGCACCACAAATATTTCCTCTCCTCCCATCCTGTTCTTTTCTCTTCTAGAGTACACAGTGTGCAGCTGTGGCCGTGTGTGCATTGTCTTCGTTTCCAAGTGCTCCCGTCTTGGTCGTGGCTCCATGGGTGCAGACGCCCGTTGGGCTCATTGCTCTGCAGCCAGCGTCGTGCTTGTACAGGCATCCAGCACGTATTTGGGGAACGAGCGAGTGAAGCTGAAGAAGCACGTGCATGGTCAGCATTCCCTACATTCCACAATCCCCCACCCTAGCGTATCCTGACCTCGCCAAGGGCTGCCCCCTGAGTAGCACACATTGGACACCTTGGCTTTGGCACTGTTCAGCTAGTCATGGAGGACGCCTCCAGGAGTCTTTGCTCTTGTGCTAGGGTCAGGGTCCTCGTGTGGGGAGAAACGCCTCTCTGAGCTTTGCACTGTCCTGGCATGGAGGGACTCAGAGCTTGAGCCTCCGACTTTCTGCTTCCCCTTACCCACATGCAACACAGTGTGCATAGAGTTTTTGTTGAAGCAGCGGCGTAGCTTTTGTACAGCCTGCAACTCCAGACAGGGCTCTGGCAGAGCTGGAAATTCAAGTGGTGAACTCAGAATCGCCTGTTCCTTCCCAGTAGTGTATGTCTGGCTCCTGCTTCCCTCAGGGTCTCTCCCTAAGGGCTCTTAAATCCACAGTCACATAGGGCTTGTGGAGCCAGCTCCCCTAGGACTGCGGTCGTGTCTCAGTCCCACATGCTTCAAAGAGAGAGTTTAGACACACTATGGTTAGGATTCTGAGATGAGAGAACTTAAGTTTTCAACGGTTTAGGTTTTTACCCATATTTAGGTGGAAACGTTGCATAGCTGCTTCTGTTCCTGCTGAGTGGTGAGAGACATGTTTGCAAAGGGAACCAACCATCTAGGGAGAGGAAGGATGGGTCCCCCGGCCAGTCCTGAGCCGGCGACTGAGCACACCGCTGCACCTGGCAGACTGCCTCAGTGTCCCACCTGGCCCGAGTCAGACCTGAGCGGGCCACATGTTACCACTTTCAGCCACATGAGGGAAGAGCCATCTGTTCTGTTTACGATAAACAGTCAGCAGAGAAAAGAGAAGGCGCATCCTACTGCAGTCCAAAATGTTACTTATTGCTTTAATACACGTTTAACTATTTTGGTGAGAGCAACGCGGATAGGCGGGGCAGTTCCCCTCCCTGCCACTTCTGTAGCTGTGTCGTGACTATAAAAACTGGAGAAAAGCATAACACATGAAAGAGAGGTGTTGAAGTCAGCCTTAAGGTACTAAATTCCTGACAGCGGTTGTAAAGCAGTTAGGAGATCGGGGCTGGGGTGCCGCTGACGGCTGGGAGGTGTGGGGGACCAGGTGCTGACGGGAGGGCCGCAGTGGGCAGAGATGGGACCCTGGAGCTGACCAGGACAAGTCCAGTGGGGGAGGGTCCCCTGGGCGGGGCAGGAGCCCTTGCCTGGCCTGTGGATGTCAGACACCCGGCTATCAACCGTGCACACCGTTGATCCTCTCACCACCTTCCTTAGGGGATGTGGGTTCAGGGAACGGAAAGTGTTCTATTTAGTAATTTTCTTTTTAATATGAAACATATGGTTGGTTTTCCTGACATAGAGCGCTTTTCTCCACTTTACATCACCATGATTAGTAGGACTCTTTTGAGAAGTATTTTGACTCTAAAATTACCATTTAGCTTTCTCAAAATGAGAAGCAGGACACATTCATGAAAATATTTTTGTGTATAGTGAGCATTTAGGATGGAAAGTCCTGTTCCTTGCCTCTCTAATCGTGTATTTTTTTTCAGCATCCTTCACCGGTTATTATAAGTACATGCTGCTTAAGCTAAAGAGCTCCAGGTAACCCTCCTCGTGCCAGCAGGACGATGCTTTCTAGATCTTTTCAAGGAAAGCTAGAGCCATGATAGCATGCAGGGCCTGGTTTCCTGCTGGCTCCTATTTAAGGTCTAATAAGGTAGCCTGGGTGTGAACTGGACCTTGTAGCTTTTTGAGTCCTGCGGTAATGACGCAGTGGGCCCGGCCAGTGCCAGCTCCCATCCCCTCCAGCGATGGGACAGATGGCCCTTGTCCCCAGTGTTCACGCCAGCTGTCCGACCTGCTCTGCAGAGGAGAATGTGTGTGAAAGCGCCCCGCACCCCTTGACGACCTTCCCTGCACTGTAACCCTAAGATGTGCCTGGACCTCAAGACCCCAGCTAGGGCACGGCCACCCTGGGGAGTTGCCTGCACCGAAGCCAACTAGCACATATTCTCGGTAAAGAAAGACTAGACAATACGTGGACTGCAGTTGAGACGGTAAACCTAGACTGGGCTGTGGAGAGTCGCAGGTGACACTATGCAAGGAATACCAGAGACTCTGGGAAACCTACCGACTCTGCCCTAATCGGGGACTGGGGCTCAGATCTCCTTCAGGGTCTCAGGCCTCCTCCTGCTGTGGGGAACAGGGATCAGGGGCTGGAAGGACGACCCCCTCCCCTCCGTCTCTGGGGACAGGAGGTCAGTTGTGCCTGGACGTTGAGGCGTGGGTGACAGGGACTCCCGTGGAGGTGGGTCGTGAGCCGCCCTGAGGCGTGGGTGACAGGGACTCCCGTGGAGGTGGGTCGTGAGCCGCCCTGAGGCGTGGGTGACAGGGACTCCCGTGGAGGTGGGTCGTGAGCCGCCCTGCGCTCCGTCTGTGATGCGAGCTGCGAGACAGGACAGAGTCCGGGGAGAAACTCAGAGAAGAATGTGGACCTATGAAATAAGTGCAAATCATTTTCCTTTACTCTTGATCTTATAGATCTTTAGTAAAACTTCACCAATAGTTGGATTCTGCCCCCCGCTAAGAAGAAGTAGAGGAAGGGTCTCGTATGACGTGTGAGATGAAGGGAGAGAGCACTGTCTGCTCCCCAGGGACCAAGGCGGGCGGCAGCGAGGGGCAGCGGGGCAGAGCAGCGGGCGGGCAGAGCGCAGGTCAGAGGCGGAACCGACCGTGCGGAGCGCAGGGCAGTGGGCAGCAGAGTGCTGGGCGGGCATCGGGCATCCTCTGGGAGGGGAACCTGGGAAGGGGGAGGGTCCGACAGTGCCTTCGCCCAGATCCAAGAACAAACGATCGCATCCTATGAATGGAGCACACTAGGATTCGAATCAGAATTGGCCTGAAGTTTGAAATTTCTTCATCCAGGTGAGGGCTTGAAAGGGAGATCAGACAAATCAGAGAGACATAAAGCGATTGAATCCTTTTGACAATTCAAGGTATTTGAGTAACTTTGAGATACCTCTCTCTGCAGGTGCTCGTCCAGGCGGAGTGCGAGAAGGGAGAGGAGGAAGAGCTGTCTAACTCCCAGGCAAACGCCTCCCCAGCTTCCCTGGCTCTGCTTCTCTCCGGCCGGGATTTTGTCGTTTGCACCCAGCACTGTCTATTCGCTGCCCCTCCCCACCAGGGACATTTCGGAGTCTTCCTCCCCAGTCACTTTGCAGCAAAGGCACGGTGGGGCTTGGCTGATGACAAAGAAGGGGCATCAGCAGGTTGCTTTGGCGACTCCTTCTCCTCCGTGGAGAAGACCCTCTGCTCTTGGGGGAAACCTGTGTGAGGATGTCAAAAGCCGCTGAAATGGCCTACACGGTGGTTAATATTTTCCAGACAAGAACAAAGACAATGGCGATTGGTGACTTAGTGCACAGGAACAAAGTGGAACCAAACAAGTTACTACAAGCTGGGGTGGTCCCAGGAAAGGGAAACATTTGTCGTTTTTCTGTACCTACCTGCAGCCTCAGGTGCTTTCCTGCTGCTGGTGGCCTTCAGTCCACTTCCCTCACCTCCCTGAGCTACACAGCTCCAAAACCACCGAGCTTCGAAGTCTCTTTCTCAAAGTTTTGGCCTTGTCTTGCGCCTCTGACATGGTGCAAAGTACTGTTATTTTGACGTTAGACCTTTGTGATATTTTGTGCTTACGATCTCGATCATATAGTGTGTAGCTGCTCTAAATAAATACCCTCCCAGGTTCACCTGGTCTTGCAAACAGTACCCGCATCTTTAGAAATAGCTGTTCTCAACTTATGAGTTACTGACTGGGCTCAAAAAAAAAAAAAAAAAAAGAAAAAGAAACAAAAAAAATAAATAAATAAAAATAGAAAAAAAAAATAGAAACAGCTGTTGATTGAGCAGGCACTGCACTCAGGGGGTGGGGCAGTATGTGTGGAAGAGCCAATGACAGCGGCAGGTTGGCCCAAACAGGACCTAGGGTTCAAGCCACCCTTCCCAAGGCTGTGAGCGACTTGCATGCTCATGACATAAATTTTATCAGACACGATGCGAGAGTAAAATCATATGACATGCATTTTGTACACTGGCATCATCTATCTTATTTGACTCGGGAAAGCTGTTAGAAAACCTGCTTTTGACAATAACCAGAATAACATAGCACCGCTTTGAAATGCTACACACCCTACAGAGTGAACGTTAGGAGATTGATTTAATACAGGAAAACCTAGCCATATGAATAAGGGTAAGTTTTAGCTGATATCTCTAAAACCAGGTAATAAAATTTATTACTCTTAAATTTATGATTATGGTGTATGATTTAATACATGAAACAGATACTCGATTTGGATGACGGGATTTACAGTAAATGCATTCCTTGCCCTTTCCCCTCAGGATCTTACTGATTTCTACAATTGACTACATTAAAATAATATACTGAATTTATATGCTATTAACAGGATAGATTACAGAAGAACCTAGAAGATTAGAATTAATTTACCAAAAGCTTACTTTTTTAAGACTGATACAAAGATATACTACTTAAAACAAATGACAGATTTATAAATCTATTATAATAATGAAATACATAAAAATATTTGCAACGAAAACTGTATGCATTTGGGTAACTTAGAAAAAAAATGTTTATGGGTACTGACAGCAAGCGTGTGTATTTGCTATTCTTTCTATCGGATGGACTTACACTTTGGAATAGTATCTGTGTGACTTGATGCTTTCATAAAGTATGGCATTTAGGGAACTATGGTTTTACATTTTCTGAAAAATGCTCATTTAATGGTAATCACGCTGGAGTAAGAGTTCAGATTCAACACGCTGATTAAAGAGACGTCAGGCTGCTCCGGGCCAGTTCCTTGCTAGCTGTGTCTATCTGAGCAAGTCCCTTGGGCTCTCTCAAAAGTGCTTTTCTTACATTTTCCTGTATTTGTTATGAAATGGGATCACGGGCACAGGCTTGCAACATCGTGGAGGCCTCACATGTGTGTGAAAGAAGAGAGGAGTACATGAAGTACCTCATCTGTATTTTCGGGGAAGGACACGCCTGTTGATCATGGTTAGCTCAGTTCATCTCCTGAACCCATCCGAGGGGATCCCAGCACAGTGCAGAGCGATTGCCTCTCTCTGTGCACCGGGTAGAATGTCCCCTCCCCGGGGTCACCTCTGTCTCTCTCTGGCCGAACTCTCCAGCTTCTCGCCTCTTGAATCTGCCTCTCCCCCACACCTCAGGGGGCCCTGACCCCCCAGGGGCCTCTGCTCCCCCTCCAGGCCCACGCTGGCCTCCGTGGGTCAAGCATGGTGGCCCTGCCTTCTCCCACATCCTGGGACCCTCTCCTCCTTCCAGCCACCCTGCACACAGCCAGGCGTGGCTTGATGTCGCTCAGTCTCCACCTCTCGTGGACCCGCTCTCTTCCCTTTGCCTCGCACGTCTCTCTCTTTCTCTGTTTATCATTTTCAAGTCAGCCTGCCCAAACCCCTCTGAACTGGGTGTCTCATCCTTTTCCAAAAAACCCCTCCCAGTAGAAGTGACAGAGCCCCTTCCTGCTGCTGTGTGGGGGATGTTTGTCCTCTGTCTTGCTGCTGGACTGCCTTCCACTGTTCCTGCTGCACCCCATTCCCCCGAAGCCACAGGGAAGGGTCCCTCCAGCTTGCCGGTCCCATGCCCCTCCAGGCACAGCCTGCCTGGCCTCTTCTTCCTTGCTGACTCTAGGTCTAGGTCCCACACTGGCCCCTGGCCCTCAGGCACACTCCTTTCCTCCTGCCCCTGGCATGTCACAGCATTCTCTCCTCATTGCTGTTAGCCGTCAGTGAGTTCTGCCCACCCCGGTTTCCAGATTTCAGGACCCTGTTGACGTCATCCGACATGCACCCAGGAAGGGAGACCAGGTGGCGATGGCTGCACTCGGTTAGCCTCCGTACGTCAGTTCAGCATGAGCCTGATGCTCATGGGCTCTAGCACCCAAGGAATCACCACACCCATGGGCGGCTATGGCACCCACGCTGTCTGGAAGCACCTCCTGGTGCCTGGTATACCGGCACCCTGATTCCCCGTCGTCAGGCTCCAAATGCAGTCACCTCCAATCCACCTCTGGCCAATGTCTTAGTATCTGTGTTTAATCTCTTTGATATTTGAGACTCACATCTCCTGGCAGGTAGTTGACTTGTCTGTCACCAGGGGTTGCATTGCCCCCACATCTCCCAGTCCTTGCTCCGGCCCCGAAAAAACCCGTAGGTAAGTCCAGGTCCAGAAAGTGTGCGTCCAGCCTCAGCCAGCCGTCAGCGCACCTGAGCGTCCCTCAGGTGCTGGGTGCCGGCTGGTGAGCGAGAGGAGCTCTTGGGGACTCCTCCGGCCCTCAGGCCCCGGTGGTGCAGGGCTCTTTAAATTCAGACAGAGACCCTCAGAGGCAATTGCTGCCGTTTCTCAGTCCATCTGCTTTGAACCGATCCTTTCAGTTTTGATTCAACTGGGCAGATGAAAGCTCAGTAGTGCCCATACCACGCGTTGGCAGGGCCGGCCTGACTCCAGGACGGAGCAAACGTTCCCCCATATGGTGGGATTTCAGAGGCTCTGGAAATGACCAAATGCCTCTCCTGGCTCCCCCCGCACCCACATGTCCATTACGGTTTTGTGTTTTCTAATTTTGCCTGAAGTTTCACCAGATGAGCTTCAGTCCTTAGGTTTACTGAGCGATGGAAACGCACGCCCCACTGGTGAAACCTGCAGCATTGCGTCATCTGCTCTTTGTACCGTCGTGGGGAGTAGAACCTGTGGGCGTTCCAGCTCCACTCATTTACGTATCCTTCCTTTTCTGCATAGATTTGATGAAGCTACAAGAGAACTTGCTAACTTGCTAACAAGGTGAAATAAATACTTTCAAGAATGTGGAAACCGATGATAAAGGTAGAAAAGTCTAGCTTTACACAAAAGAGGTTTATCCGAGGCGCGGTTATTGCTAATTGAAAACTTTTCTCAATAGCCCTCCATGATGACTTGAAATATAGCCGGCATTGGCAATTTTTGACAATCTCTACAGAGACTGAACTAAAAAAAAAAAAAAAACAGCAGAAAGACTAACCCAAGTAAAGAAGGTTGGTACCAAAAAAGCAACCTCTATATGCTCTATATTTTTAAGAGTCTTATACAATAAGTGGATTAATAAAATGTGGCATATGTATACCATGGAGTACTATTCAGCCATAAAAGAAAGTGAATTTATACCTTTTGTGACAATCTGGAAGGAACTGGAGACCATTCTCCTAAATGAAGTACTGCAAGAATGGAAAAACAAGTACCACATGTACTCACTATTAAACTGGAGCTAAGAGATCAGCACTCATGTGCACAAATGGAAGTAAAACTCAGTGGAAATCCTGCAGGTGGGAGGAGAGAGGGGAGATGGGTGGAATCATACCTTACAGGTACAATGCACACTATCTTGGTTATGGGCACACTTATAACTTTGACCCAAGCAATATAAAAGTAACCCATGTAACCAAAAACATTTGTACCCCTGTAATATTCCAAAATTTTTAAAAAAAGAGTCATTTGCACTGTGGTGAGATTCTTCCAGACAGACATCACACATTGCTCTTCATTCTGTGACAACATAAACGCTTTTTGAGTGCACATTGCTCTGATTTCAAGTATGCAAGTAAAATCGTGTTCATTAAAAAAAAAAAAAAAAGTCATCTACAAAGATCGGTATTGTAAGGGAATTTAGACATGTCAACTTCTGTGAACTGGTATAATTATGTCTATTGTACAGAGAAGGAAATCAAGGCTCTTACAACGCCTGTGAATTACCTTGTCATATATTTAGTATACTATACGGCTAATATTGAAACCTAAGTGTGCCCCAAATTCTTCCCTAATCACTATGCCACTGGCTTTCAAAACCGAGTGCTGGAAGTCAGATTTGTCCCTTTACAGTTTTGCCTGAGCAAGCCCTGCATAAACGTATTTACAAAGGAGAAGGGGCTGGACTCAGTTCAGGAGATATTTCTAGTTTATCTTCTTAAAAGAAAATGTAATCTTCCCTATATAGGTAACGTGGAGGAATTAATCTTGCTTCACCAACAGAGACAGCATGAGCCCAGTGGAGAAGAACGCAGGTACATTAAATTTCTATCAGAGCATGGTTTATAATGCTGCAGCATTAGTTCCATTTATGCTGTGTCTGACTTTTTTTTTCCAAAATGCCTCATTTAAATGCTGACAGATTGGTTGGCATCATGAATGTCTTTGATATGTAATCATAAAATGGTGTGACTTGTGAAAACGTGGTATATAAAACTGCTGTTACTCAGACTAATTTCATGGTAGCATTTGATTGACAACAAGGACTTGTGCAAAAGTGATATCTATTGGGGATGGAGGGGTTCCATTTGGTATGTTGTTATTTAGATGATATTTAAAACCCTTTTGCTCATTGCACTCTAAAAACTGAGAAAGCAGCCCATGGAAAGGGAGAAACAACCTGTATCCTGGCCAAATTCTTCCTTTCTAAGTAGCTGGTGTTGATTTTTTTTCCTCTCAATTTCCAAATTAATTTCCCTTTTTTAGCAAAAAAAAAAAAAAAAAAAAAAAAAAAACCTACAATGCTGAATTTTCTACATCTGGGAAAGAAAACGATATGGATATCATTTTTCCCAAATAGCACATTTCTTTTGTTTTGATGTTAAAACACTGAAATGCACATGATTTTTTGTCAGCAGACTCAGGGAAAAATATTCCATATTTGCATTTCTTCATTGTCTTTTGTGATTCCTAGTATCCTGAAATCCTTACAGAGGAATTCCTAGGATGCAAATGGGCAAGTGGCAATAATTTCAACAGAATATATCCTTTCTGTTGGAAGGTTACACAAAGCATTTTGTGTCCTGAAGGGCTTTCTCAGAGATCAGGGTCCCAGTCTTATTGTGTATTTGGTGCTCCTGGTGCAGCAGGAACCAATGAGATGGCCCCTGGCCCAGGTCAGGCGTCTCCAGGTGGGAGTCCCTTGCATCACCTTGCTGGGTTCAGACCTAGTAGCTGAAGACCAATGCACTTCTTGTTATTATGGGACAGCTCTCTTGGCTGTTTTCTTTGACTTACCTGAAAGTAATTGTCATTCTGTTCAGTGGTATCTACGTAATTAATGACATTCCATCCCTTTCAGAAGCAAGGGATTCAAAAGTTCATTTTAAAATAACTGAAAATGAAAGTTGTCATCTTAAAAGAAATACAGAACTAGATTGTCAACTGGATCACCCTTTTCAAGAAACCATTAAACTTGTGTTCATCAGTTTGTGTGTGTGTGTGTGTGTGTGCATGTGTGCTCTCATGAGTTTGATGTTTTTTCCCTCTCCCTGAAAGAGTCTAAGAATCTTAATCACAGCAATGAAATGACATTCCTCTTTTTACTTCCACTTATGTGACAGAGGAGTTGGGCAAATAACAAGCAGCACATCCTTGATATTGTCATTTGACAGACAAACATACCTTACCCTTTTCTACAATATACCTGGAGACAAGAGTGCAGGAGGAGGATAAATCTTCTCTTTCTGGGTGAAAGTAGTCATCACGCCATAGCTGCCATTGATTGAGTACCAACGAGAGCCAGTTGTGCCAGGTATGCAGTGACTCCACCTTCTCCACGACCACCTGAGATGGTGCTGTCCTCTTTCTTAGGCGAGGAAGCTGGCCACTAAAGGTATCTCATGCCCACAGGTAATACCTGGCAGAGCCTGGACTGCAGACCCTGGTTTCCCAACTACAAAGCCAGTGTGTGGCATTAACTGCCCCTCTGGGATTCAGCTGAATGTTGCTCTCCCGTGCACCTGGATCTCAGCACCCCATCAGTGAGCCCACACCCGGCCGCTTTACCTCACAGAGAGAATTTTAAATGCACAAGGTACAGGCTCTGGGTGGCTCCTTGATTTTAATGCCTTGATTAAACAAGAGGCTCAGTTCAAGTCTGAGGTGATTCACTGGAGGAATACGTGTGGCTCTGCTCTAAAATTCTTTACCATCTCCATTTGGGTTTAACACTGAAACCCCCTGGATCACAGAAATGCAGAGATATACTGACCTGCAAACTGTGTGAGTGAGATACAGCTCATGCTGTTTAAATTACTGCTGCTGTGGCTTTGACAGTATAAATACTGGTCCCTTTTCTTTGCAATATTCTTTTCTGCAGCAGTTAAAAACTAACCTTCTTTGGGCTACAGACAATTACTTAATTTTATTAGTCTTCTTCAGAAGATGTTAAGTAAACCACTGTAGCCCAGATGGATACACACATTATCTGATGAAAGTAAATGAATTATGAGTGAAACAATTCATGAAAAATGAGATCTGAAATAGCACACTGTCTACCCACATAGGAAAAACCATCTTTTACAATGTTGGATAGGAAGTATTTATTATATGTATAGTTTAAGGAAAAAATTTAAAAATATAAAATATTTTCAAAATAAAATCCATATTAATTTGAAAGATTATTTTGACTTATCCCTAGCACATTATGAACTGGAAGGAACCCAGGTATTTGATTAAAACCCACTGAGCTTCAAATAGCAGCTTTAGCAAAAACTGGCATTATAACTCCAGAAAAGTGACATCACCTGTTCTAGACTCATTTTATTCAATTGTAAAAAGGGTAGATTCCTACTCATTTTAAGGTTTTTTTAAAGTAAACATTATAGGAAACAATAAAATGCATACAAAAGTCCTAGTCAAGATGACATACAAAATCGTATGGAAAATATGCCCCTACCTCATATGAGGCACCTACTTCATAGAAGGCAACCATTAATAAAATATTTTAATATGTGTGTATGCATTTATACCTTTTATAACAACAATAAAGGCATATACATCTTTCCAACATGGAAAATAATGAAAACTCACTTATAAGCTTCATCAGAAATTCTGGGTTTTGGCCCAGAGTGTGGAAACAAGGACCAGTCAATGGTGGCCAGAAATTCAACTACAGTGGGTCTCCTGGTCTCTCAGACGAACTGTACCTGTATTCAGCTCAGTGGTTGAGCCAGTGATGAGTGGCTTTTCTCATTCCTAAATCGAGGCTGGAAATAGTCGTAACCACTAGTGTGGCTGCTCACGAGCCACCTGTGTGGTGTGAACATCTGCACTCCCTGCATCCCGGCCACGCTGCACTCTCACTCAGGTCTCTGACCTCGAATGCTGCTTATGGGTGGCAGCCCAAGCCCCGTACGCATCTAAATCCACACTGGGAAGACAGTCACAAGCCTCGAGGCTGCACGGGGAAAGTTGAGACGCAAGTGAGAAAAAGAGAAAACTAATCAATATACTCTTTAAAACAAAAAGTGCACACAAAGAGCTGGCAAGAGGAAACAAAAATATCCCAATTAAATGGGAGAGTCCACTCTCTGAAAATAGAAATAATAAGACAATCCGAAAATGACTTTCAAATGAGAATGTCGAAGATCCTCAGAGCGATTTTGGAGAGATTAGTATCTACAATAAACAGCTGAAGTCATAAAACAATAGATCCCTGAGCACAGGAATTAGAAACCATGCGGTTCACACTCGGTAGTGTAATTCCAGTGTTGCACTGATTCACAATATTACTCAGTCTGTCACTCATTACAAGCACAGATAATATCGGTAATGCATTATTCCTTCTCTCTCCCATTTACTTCTAGAGAAAAGGAAGAAGAGAAAGAAACCGGGCAGAGGCTTCCTGCTCATTTGTTTTAACACACGTAGTCATTGAAGACACGTGCCAGGAGGGCAGCATGTGCTTTGGTGGCACGAGAAGCTCCCATGCACCCAACACCCAGGGGGGTAACCACACTTGTCAAAATTATTTCTTTAAAAAGGTGCGGAAGTTGTTCCAAGGGCGTGCGGCAAAGGAAGAAACATTTACTCAGGAAAGTCAACTCCATCTCAGTGAAGACAGTGAAGGGCTCTGGCCGTGACTCACTTCCGACTGCACCCCTGCATGGCCAGCTCAGTGTGGCAGAAGTTCTACTCATTACTGGAGAGGGGTGTGAACACAAAGATAAGGCTCTCTCCCTCCCCCTCAACTCCTGCTCCAAAGAGGGTCAAGTGACCAGCATCCCTAGTCCCAATGCAGCTCCGTGCTGCAGAGGCTAAATTCCAGGCAAGAGAGAGCTCAGGGCTCCCTCCTTATACCCAGCTCCGGGTCCCAGGACAGAAGTTCTACCCGGGCTTGGCTGGGGTAGATTACGGGGCCCCCAGCTTGCCCACAGGGTAGAGCATCCCTGCTAGGAGAGGCAAGCTGAGAGGACCAGAGACCGCAGCCTGCACCCAGCATTCCGATGCTGTAATGCAAGAATGTCACTCCAGGAGGAGCAGAATTAAAGGGAGAGGCAGACAATTCAATAGACATAGTTGGGGACTTCAGTATATCACTTTCAGAAAAGGAGAGAAACCTAAACATAAAATCAATAAGGATATAAAAGACTTAAACAGACAAAAACCAATACGCCTAATAGATAATCTATTGAACATAACAGCAGGATACGTGTTTCTTTTCAAGTGCATGTGGAGAGTTCTTGAGGCTATACTATGTGCTAGCTCACACGATAAGTTTCAGTATGTTTAAAAGCATTGAAATCATACAGAATATGTTCTCCAATTTTAATGAACTAAAATTGGAAATCAGTGGAAGGAAATTTGAAAACGAATCACAAAGATGTGGAAGTTAGACTCTTCTAAATAAACAATGAGTTAAAGAAAAAACGAGAAAAACTAGCAAATACTTTGGAATGGATGAAAATTAAGATACAATGTATCAGGATTTACAGGATGCAACTAGAACAGTACGTGAGACAAAAATGTGTAGAGATAAATACTTATAATCAAGAAGAAAGATCTCAAATCAATAATTTAACATTCCACCTAAAGATACTGGAAGAAGAAGAGCACATTAAATCCAAGGCACAGAAAGAGGAAGACAATTAAGATCAGAGGATAAATTAAAAAAAGTGAAGAATGGAGAAATATAAAGAAATCAACTAAGTCAAATACTGGTTCTTTGAAAACATAATATCAGCAAAATGACAAAGATTTACCTAGATTGACGAAGAAAAAGAAGTGGGAAGATTCAATTTAATGAAGTCAGGAATGAAAAGGAGGACATTAATGCCAACCTTACAAACAAACAAACAAACAAAATGCAGAAATACTATGAACAACTGCATGTCAACAAATTACATTGATGAAATAGATGAATACCTCAACATACCAAGACCTCGACTGTGTGGGGAGACAGACACGATACTTTCTGAGCAGCCAAAACATGCCGGAAGTCCATCACATGGAGGCACGGTGCTAGTGCTTTATGGCTATGATTTCCTTTAAGCTTCCCAGGGATTTTGTGACTCGTGTTGTCCTCCCTGGGCATGCGAGGGGACAGAAGCACAGTGCCCACCGGTATCTGAGGACTAGACTCCTCCTAACACAATCTTGGTGTTCGCTGTGAATCAGAAATGCTGTCATGTAGGAGCAGCCATGACACTGCTGGCGTTAGCTCTTCTTGTCCTGGCTGTAGAGCTTTAAAAATAAGCTTTTGCTCAGAGAAGCCCCTTTCTGTCCTTTGAATGTTACTTACATGACTTCTTCCTTAGTGACCTTCACCTCGTTATGACCTCTCACTTGTTTTCCGGTATTTGGCCATTTTTATTATCATGTTGAAATGTTTTTGCCCCTGTTCACGTTTAGAAGTGTCTTGCAAAGCTTTTGGAAAATATAAAAATATCCAAAATTATGTGGTTCAAAGGACATAAAAGGGTGTTAGAGTTAACTGAAAACTTGCATCATATCAGTCAGAAAAAACAAAGAAAGAAATCCTCTTCTCCTTAATCTTTCCACTAAAAATTCTCTGATAACTGTAGCTTAAGTCTTAAATCAATTCTCTGTCATTGATTCTCTCATAACTGTAGCTTCCAAGGCCACCAGAAACAAGGGATGAGCCAAATTGGCACCTTGGATATCCTAGCCTGACCCATGAGAACACCGGGGATGGCATAATTGATAACACACCTCGTGGTTCCTGGGGCCACATCGATCCAGGGCTTTTCAAATATATCTCATAATCTGGATGAGCAGCATCACTTGGGTCAAGATAAAAATACACATTTCAATACTGCACACCAGATTTTGAATTTAAATCCACAAAAGAATCCCAGATCTCTATATCATAGTTTTGCCCTAAAATTTCAGAGGAGAGGTGGATACATAGCTCAATTTGGGATTCACTGGATACAGCAAAAATATGGTGCATCCCACCCTCCAGAAAGTCACTGCTAAATAAACTTGTCCCTGGTGAGATGCAGAGGTCCACTGTTTACCTACCAGTACATCAATTAACTATAAACCTTTGATTTTTATATTTGTTACACCAGAAGTTCTCAGAGTGTGGTCCACAGACCACTTAGGGAAACCGAGAACCTTCAGGAGATACACAGAGTCAAAATTATTTTCCTTACACTGCTGAGTAATTATTTTCCTTTTCCTCTATGTTGGTATTTGCACTGGTGGAACAAAAACAATAGTGGACAATTAGCTGGTGCCTTTGCAGAAATCAGTGACAGTAAAGCGTACTAACACTGCATTCTACACTACCGCACATGCACAGAAACAAATGAGCCAGTTTTATCAAGAATGTCCTGTGTGAAAAGTTACAATTATTAATTATTTTAAATTTTGACACTATAGACATGTCTTTCTCCCATTCTATGTGATGAAATACAAAATATACATAAAGCACCTCTTCTTCATACTAAAATATGATAGCTGGCTCAAGGAAAAGCACTGGGCAATGATTTGAGTTGCAAGCTGAACTATCTACATTTTGTATGGGATACAATTTTTACTTTAGAAAACAATTGACACTAGAAAAGTGTTTGATCATTAAAACTGGAGTATTTGGGGAGACATTTTCTCAAAAATGAATGGAGCGAGTCTGACAGTTCAACAAAAATAAATTGCAGTATATGTTGCAGATAATAAAATTTGAGCTCTGAAGTAAAAATTAGGATTTTTGCAATATTGCTTGACTCTGCCACCATAAGCTTAATAGCTTTCTAATACGTAAAGATTTTTCTGATGAGATTGATGGTACTGTTACTGCATGTGCTTTTTGATACTATGTAATGACATGAGCTAACACTTGAAAGATCTGTCTCAGCCAATATTTTTAAATGACTAGTACATGATGTTATAAAATCAAATATGGGCAAAGATCTATTCAAAGTGCAAGATATACCAATGAATCTTAATATAACAAAGTGCAAAAAGTTTATTGATATGGTTTTAGATTCTATATTGCAAATAACCTTGAAGAAACTATCATTTGTCAAATTTAAGTGTCGTTTTAGAGAAGAATATCCATCATTATCTGGAAGGATTACTTCAATGTTCCTTCCTTTGAACATATTGTATGAACCTAGATTTCATTTATATTTGAGCCAAAATAATCTTTCACAAGAAAAGAAATGCATATGTGAAAATCCAACAGTATTCTATAAAGTGTGACATTACAAACACATGCAAAAATGTAAAAAAAATGCCAACCTTTTCACTTTTTCATTAAAATATGCTATTAATATTTATCAATAATATGCATATTATTGTTATTTTAAGTTAAACATCTTTAAAAAGTTGTATTTTGTAATATACTCTAATTTACAATATGATAAATACTGACAGATAATTACCCACATAAAAAAATCTTCTTGGGGCTCCAAATAACTTTTTAAGAGTATAAAGTGGTTCTGATAACTGGAGAAATCAACTTGAGAATCATCCTATGGACTTATTCATTGCTCTTTTGTCTTTTCATCCCTATAAAGAAGGAGAATGGTTGTTCCCCCCACTAAGATAGAGTAAAACTCATTTTATACATACAGGTATCTTAGATACTGCTCTGAAAACATAAGGCTTAGATTTCCCAGAATAGCATTTTTTTCACTGCCTTTAAAGATGCATTATCAATAAATTGTGAGAGATGTTCTTACTCCAACTTCTGCTGTGGAAAGGAGGAAGGGATATAATAGGAGAAAACTGAAAGGGGAAAATTCCTGTCCAGTATCCCAAATCTCTAGTTATTCCCAAACACATGCCTCTTGTTATCCTGCTCTTGCTGCTTGCTCCCTGCCCAGCCCACAGCTCCACTTAAAAAACGTCCACTCATTTTTCAAGACAAAGTTAAAGAAATCTTCCCTGATCATTTTGCATTTCACCTTCTTTATGCTGCTTTAACAACACATGCATTCCTATTTAGTCCCATTGATCCCAGGATATTGCCATTGAAATCATGAGTTTAGTGGGCATAGAATTCTCAAGCACCAAGGCCAATGTGCAGTAAAGTTAAATTTAGCTGTAACTGAATTTAATGCGTATCGCAATAGACATTTTGCCCAATTGCCTAGCACTTAATAAGCATCGAGTCAGGTAATTTCAATCAGTTCGGAGTTTTCTGGTTCAATTCAGAGTTTTCTACCTTTCTCTTTTGCTGTCTGGTTTGCAGCAAAGCCTGTGACCAAGATGTGGCAGGAAGCTTGAGGGAAAGGGGTTTGAGCCCCCAGGGCTTCCAGCTAGGTTCCGCTAACACACACAGCATAGACGCATGGTTTACACAACAAGAGCAAGTTTGTTGCAGTGCTGCAGATCAGAAATATTATGGGAATCGTCTATAAAATAAACAGGGTGTGTAAAAGTGTATGCAGGTATGAGAAAGTGTACATCAGAGTTGAATGCGGGAGTAGCTACAAATTTGGGTGCATAAACTTAAAATTAAAGAAAAATCTCTATTTTGAAATTATGCCAGTAACATAGAAAAAAAAACCAAATGCGGTTCTAGTGGAGATCGTTTCAGACCCTGCATCCGAGTAACTGTAACCCCTTAAGTATCCAGTCTATGAACTTACTGCAATCCACAGAAAATGATTCATTCTGCAGCCTCTAGATAACAAAAGGGCTAGAATTGACTTTGAAGTGGTGAATCTTGTTATAAATTGAATTCTTCTCATCAAGTAGCTTTCGGTCATTTAGAATTCACTTTGAATGTGTCCTATTTGTTCTCATAAAATGCTGAAACCTGAATATCACTATAACCTCAGGGGAAAAAATTGTGCACTGAATAGAATTGCAGATTTAGCAATTTTCCTTATTGTTCCGCAATCACGGCCACATTATATAGAGATGGACCGTGAATACCAGACCCGCCCATATCTCCTTTCAGCTCTTCAATAAGGTGGGCATTTTGGAAAACATCAGTTCTCTAGGAAGGCCCTTCAAGAACTCATTCCCTTCTGAAGACGCACCCTCCGCTGATGTTCATTCGATGTGTTTGTGAAACAAAATGTGGTAGGAGATTCAAGCGGGAAGAAAAGAGAGTAGAAAAGACAGTGGAAATCACAGAAAGATTTGGCTATTTAGGAAAAATCCCTTCATGTGTAAAGGACCATTAGAATTCGATGTTTTTTCATTGGCCTACCAAACCCAATCTTTTTTGTCAAATTTACAGTTGCCTTCTAAATTAGTGTCAATGATAGCAAAAGCAAAGTGTGCCAAATTTCTATATAATCGACACATCATCTCTGCTATTCTCATTCTCTCTCTCTCGCTCTCTCTCTCTCTCGGTTAACTTTTGCTATAAGATAACCCATCCTAACACCAAGTGGCTGCACCTGCACCATGCAATGCTGTTACTGCCCACCTTTCGGTGGGTTGGCTGGAACAGGGCTGGCCTGGAGCGGGCACGGCTGGTCACCTCTGCCAAGGCAGCGCTCCTTCAGGTGTTTTCAGTCGGGCTCCTGAGACACACAGAGCAGCCCAGGTATGTCTGTCCCCCAGGGACAGCGTAAGTGTGAGAGGGAAAGTAGGAACACACAGGCCGCCTTAAAGCCTCAGCTGGGAACTGGCTCCCTGTCACTTCCTTCTCCTTCTGGTGATCAAAGCCAGTGGAAAGACAAGGCTCAAATCAAAGGTGGGGAAGCGCACTCTGCTGTCACCGGAGGAAGTCCCAGCGGCACATCAAAGGGCGCAGATACAGGAAGAGGTGAGAAGCCAGTGCTAGTCCCGAAATCTAGGATACTCTCGTGTGCCCAAATTGCACAGAATCATCGAAATAGCACTAGGAACAAACACCTTCTACCTGGGGAAATGTATCCTGATACATTGGAAAACCACATTACAATGAAAGCCACAGAGAACGTGGCGAGTCTGCCAGCTAAGTGCGGACAAGATGGGATGCTCTGGTACAGATGCAGAGAAGTTTGGAGGGAAGGAAAACAAAACCCAAACTGAAGCCAACAGCCTTGCTATACATGTGACACACCCAAGGAAAGAGCTTGTACTTATTTTGTGACATAGCCAGGTAGAACAGGTTAGCAGAGGAAGGTCTCTGGGAAACGAGGGAGTTAGGCAGTGGAGACAGAGACAGAACAGGTCAAATTTGACATCCGATCGTCAGAAGGGGTTACGGGCTTTCCAGCAGGTGGGCGTAGCAATGCAAAAGGAAATGAGAAGTCACGCACGTGTGGAATAGCGGTTATTAATATTTGTCGAGCAGCTACAATATGCCAAGCAGCTTATATGCGATTCCCTAAGCTCCTCAAAAACACTTTGAGGTAGATATTTTAATTCCAGGCTCATTGTGGTAAGCTGACTTAGAATCATAAAACCGTTAGGCTGTAAAGCAAGATGTAAGTTCCTGCATGTTGGATCCCCAAGCTCGTGACTGGACGCAGCCTCAGAGCCCCAGGCACGCGCAAGACTGGCCATCCTGAGGTGCGTGGTGGCTAGAACCTGGGCCTCCACAAGCAGTCCAACCAGACAGATCTGGAAATCGGGAGTAGGAGCCTGAGAGCTGGCTTCGGCACCCACTCTGTTACTGAAGCTGGTTTCCTGTGTTCAGGTCTGACCAGCCGCTGCTGGGGCTGGATAATGTGGAGTCCTGGGCTGGGGTCCTGCACCCCTGGAGCTTAGGAAAGATCAGAGCCTGGGGAGGGGCTATAAGGCCTAGAGAAGGTCACCCTGTGCCTCTAATGTGGACAGGAGGATGGCAGGGGCAAAAGCCTAGGAAGATAGCTTTTTTCCCAAAAGGCAGAGTGGAAAGAGAGAGTCCTCTGGTTCTCAGGCCTTTAGCTGAGTAATTCCCAGTCTCCTGTCTGGCTGCTGTCCATATGTCCACACTTCTCAGCCTCAGCCCCCCGGAGAAAGGAGTGTGCAGTGGGCGTGAGTGTGCAAAGAAACACCGTCTTTGCACTTCCACGGCCCCTGCCCTTTCTTTTCCATCATATCTGGTTGAAGACTCATCTCCAGGACGCATCTCTATGTTAATGGCACGTGGATCACTTCTCTGCTGTGAATTCAGTTAATATAATTTAATGGGCACAAATGGTGACAGGCACTCTAGCGTGTGCTTTAAATTCTGTTAGTGCTTGCTGCAAGCTTGAAGTAGATGGTAGTATATCAACCCTAGGGATGAAGACGCCAAGGCTGAGAAATGCTACCTGAGATCCCACGTCTAACTGGGGGCAGAGGCAAGGTTTCCCCCTTCTGTCTGATTAGAAATCCATGGTGTTTACACCAACATCTCCCTTTCTCTCTTATGGACAAAGTCAGCGGCTCAGAGTCCTGCAGTTTGTGAACCTCTCGAAACTATCACAATGACAACCCCCTTTTTCTGTGTAGAATGTTCAGTATTTGGTAGCACCTGCAAGAAATGTTTTCGTCACTTTTACCTCAATTTCTATCTTATCCTTATAATGAATTAACCCAGAAATTTCTTTTATTAAATTATCACTAATCACTTACAGAGTCATTGCAGAGGAAGTTTCATGTATGGTTGATTGACAAAGATGGTCAAGAATCTTCTACTGCTTGCTGCAAAAACAAAAGCAGGGAAATAAAAATAATTCCAAACCAAAGCGAAGCTTTATGTATAAATACGGATATGGGTGTGGAATTGCAAGGAGAATTTCATCCACTGCTAATCCTGCAAATTATATCGACCTAACTTTATAAAAATCACTTATAAGCATGAGAAATAGTGCAAACAAAAAAATTAATGCGTGAATCTGTTCATTGTTTTCATGTTACTAGTTGGGATATCCGAAAATTGATAATATCAGATATCCCAACCAATTATATTATATCAACATCAATTTTCAGGTATTCAAACCAATTATATTATATATTATATACAATTACATATATTATATATAATCTCAATCAATTATATTATAAACTTAAAATAAAGCAGTATTTTAAGTTTAGGAGAAAGAGCAATGAGCAAAGTTCAGGACTATTGAATTCTAAGTACTGGATTTGTCATTGACATAAACAGAATTTACAAAAATAATTATATCACTCTATAATCCATGATCAATAAATATAATATAGACATAACCATATGATTTCCAAGATCTCTCTAGTCTGAAATGTATGCAAATGAGAATATATGTACATATACATACACCTACCATGCTATTTTTGCAGTCAAAATTATTCCAACCATTAACTTATTTATTTTTCTTTCATTTTAATTAATATCCGAAAAGTACGGTTAGCTCAAATAAGATGAAATATATTATCATAATATATATGATTCCTGGTTCCAAGGAAGCAGATGTTTTACTTTGAAAATGGAAGAGGTAGAATTTTTAGATTTTTCTTGGTAGCAGTTTATTTGCAAATATGAGTGATTTTATCAAGTACCTGGGTGGGAATTTGTGGCTGTCCTCCTTTGGGGGAGCTTGTGTGTGTTCTATGTGTGAAAAAGAGGGTGAGTATGGTCATTTTGGCAGCAAAAGAGGTGGACTGTGGAGATTACTGTTCATTCATCAATGTGTACTCGTAAGTGCCCTGTCAGACTAGGACAAGGTCAGAGAAATAAATAGAAGGGCTATGTCCCTGGCATCACGAATTGCCACTTTTACTTTTCTCTGATCTCTTCTAGGGTAGGAAGGAGGCCTCTATGGTGTCTGTGCCATGTTTTTTTGTGTGTTTATTTACTTTGATTTCATGTTCATCTGAATATAATGCTTGTAGATGAATCTTATGTTTATGACTTCACAGGTCTTTTTTGAATTATAGCTGTTGAAGTTATTAAACACATATCAGCATCTAATAAATAATCTTAAACCCTTTTGTTTCTTCATTCTATAAAGGCTGTGAATTACCCCGATAGGCTCATGTTAAAATAAACTGTACTTGTGTTCTTGGGATGACGCCTATTAGAATGATGTTGTGTAGTCTTAGACATATTATTGCTAGATCTGGTAAACTGATAGTTAATTGTGGATTTGCATATCTCTGTTCATAATTAAAATGTACAATATTGTTTTCCTTGTTTTGTCCCATGGTTTTGTAATCAAGTTTACTAATTTTTACTTTAGTTATTTTCTTGCAAATTTTTTTGGTACAAAATAGGAATTGAAGTTTTGGCTAAAGATTTGGCTGCAACCTCCTAAAAGTCTGAGACTTTTGAGAGGAAGATTTTAACTAAGCATTTCTATTTGTTTAATGCTTTTTTTAATGTTTCATTTTATACTGCACTGATTTCCAATGATATGAGAAATAATTTATGTAAATAAAAGGTATCTATTTTGGGTGTACAGTTTAATGATCTTTGATAAGGCAAATACCCATTTTAACACCAACACAATTAACATACAGACCATTGGCATCATTCCTTCCACCCCCATGGTCCAGGAAACCACTAATTGGCTTTCTGCCACTACACTCGAGTGGTCCAACCTGCTCTAGAAGTCTGTTTACTTAGATCCGTAATTTTTCTCGGCTGTTTTCCATAGTTCTATAGTTCAGGTTAAAAAAAATTCATCCCTAATATTTCATATTTTCGAAGCTACTGTAAATGGTATTATGTATTTCATTTTCTAACTGTTCTTTTCTAGTATATATAAATACAATTGATTATTTTTACATTTATGACTTTCCTAAAACCACTTATTCGTTTTTGTAGCATTTTGTGAGTATTCTTTAGGGACTCTTTATGTTTATGATCATGTAATCTGTGATTTAAATATATGCATATATATTTTATATATATAATGTATTTATTTATCTTTTTTTTTTTTCCTTTTACACTTGCTAGTACCTCCAGCACCGTGTTGAATAAAAGTGGCTGCAGAACACCACCTTACTCAGTTTCTTGTTTTTGGGAGAATGTGCTCAGCTTTTCAGTCTTTCAACATTATGTTGCTAGATGCTACCCTTTATTAAGTTGAGGATTTGTCTCTTCTATTCCTTGTTTATTGAAAGATTTGTTATAGAATGATGTTGGATTTGATCAAATCCTTTCTTACATTTATGAATATAAATAGATTTCGTTGCTCAATTTTGTTAAGATTGTGAATTACTTTGATTGATTGATTGATTGATTGATTGAACCGTATATTACTGGGATAAAGTCTGCTACATCATAATAAATTGTGTCTTTTTTATTGCTGGATACGTACAGGACTTTTTTTTTTAGCTACCTCTATTAGGGTAAAACTATATGTTTTCAACAAAAAGGCTCAAAGGCACAGTGCCTTTAAGATGAGTTCATTTTTTAATCACACAGTAAGGTGGACACTCTATACATATAAGCTAGACTGTGTTTGATGTGTTACAAGAAGTCACTCAAAGATCTGCACATTTCACCCCTATTCATTATGGCATTGCTATTGCTCACATGATTGGAACTGGGTGCTCCACATCTGAGTGAAATAGCATGAAGACTTAAGTTTGTAATGTTAAGGCCTCAGTATCATAGTGGTTTGTACTATACCTCTTTATACACTATTGGAGATTTTATCATGCCCATATATATTTACAAGGGAGGCTGGAAAATACAGTGTAACCATGTGCACAGGAAGAGTGAGAAAACAGACTTCGATGGACAGGGAATAGTATCTGGAACATTATTCTTTGCTATTGTTTTCTAATTTTATACTCATGTTATACTCATAGCACATTGCCTATAAAATTTGAATTTACAAATGATTTAATTATTTTACATTTAAAATTTTATTATTTAGATATGTTTGTCTCTCATTATTTGGTTTCCTGATCACTATGTGAAAAGCATATATTAAATTCTTTAAAAAAATTTAAATGTATCTATTTCTCAATTTGTTTACTATCATATTATAAAAATTGTTTGTATTGTTAGAAGCAGGTAAGTTCTTAACAGTTATAATTTATCTTTCTTTTAGCCAATAAGTGATGCCCCTATTTGTCACTGATAAATTTTCTGTCTCAAACTCTATTTCACAAAGTTTGATTTTGCTATTTCTGCTTAGCTTTGATCAATCATTTCCTAGATATCATTTAATATATACTTTCTCTAACTTCCTATTAATAAATCCTTTCAAATGTTTTGTCTTTTTAGAAAATATATTGCTAGATCTTTTAATTTTTATAAAATTTAAAAAGGAGTAAACTTTTAATTGAAAGATTCAACGCATTATATTCTAATTAGTTGTAACACTACATATTACTGACACTTGCTATTTTCCTTTTTGGGACTTTTTAATTCTTTTTCTTTTCCTACTTTCTTTTGAATCATGACATTTTCTGCTTCCAGTTTAAAAATTATATATACAATTTATGTTTACTGATGTTCTGTACATCTAGCTTCATCTTCCTAGAGTTATTTCTACTACAATTTGAATGCTTCTTCAAAAGTGTTGTCGATGTGTGTCTTTGTGTAGTAAACCTTAGAAGTATTGTATGGAAGTGTGATGTTCTCAACACTTTGAAATCATTACCCCATGGCAGAGTGTGGACTTACAGTCCTTTGTCAATAGAAACATACAAAGGGCCTATCATGTCCATTTACCTTGAGAAAATTGCCATGGAATGAAGGTACTATTGATCCTGGTCTAAGACTTAAACTAAATAGCAACTATCACTGTTAAATCTCTATAATGAATAAATGACTTGCAACCCCAGTAATACAAAGATTAAAAGAAACTAATGAACAAACTAATGAACAAACTAAAATTAAATGCATAATGAATATCATTTTTGTGTGTGTTAAGTATTTATCATGTTTAAGAGGATCTCATGATTTTATCACAAGATTAGTAAGAACAATATATTTACACTATTTTATAGATTTTCACTTTTATGATATGTAAATTTTTTGTTTGCTTTTAAAATTTGATTTGTAAGAACTGCTGAAAGGCTTGGAAAGCGTGGCGTTGTTATTTGGGTTCTAACTACTCTACCAGGCATTCGAAGTGCTGAAAGAGAAAATTCAATATGCTGTGCTTATAAGTGAAGTTTTTAAATTTAAGATTAGCTTAGACAAATTGATTAAAGGGACTGACTGTTTAAAGGAATGCAATCTGTCCAACTTCTGTTAATAAAACACCAGTTCAAGACAAGGAAATATGGTTTTCACTAATTTAAATAAGATGACTAGTTCTACAAATGGAATTATGAGAGATTTGTGTTAAACTTATGAGCTTTAAAAAGTTTTCAAATTTGTAATTTTAATAGATTGAATATAATTTAAAGCATAAGTAACCATTAATAAATAAAATAATCATCAGACAATGAAAACAACACATTGACATGAAATGTTTGGTAAATGATTGTATAATTTTTGCAACAGAGCATGGACACATACATATGCCTACATACATAGCCACAACAACATGGATAAAATCCCTAAATTTGCTAGCTTCCTTTCAGGAAAACAAGAAAATAAACACCAATCCAGGGACTAATCCAGGGACTACTGTAGGCTGTAGGTTATCAAGATGTTTTTGTCACTGGCTTGATGATTCTTACTGGCTTTATTATAAATGAGCTATAGATTTATTATAAATGGTTTATAGATTTTACTTCCAGGAAAATGGAGGAGAGGGAGTGAGCCTACTTTTCCCTATTCCTCCCACAAAGAATGCCTAAAAACTCTGGACATCTTATAAACAGTCAGCCCTCTGCATCCACGGGTTCCACAGAATAGTACAAACGCAACCATCCTTTTCTTTTCTTGAAAATTTTCTAACTGCAGCTGGTTGAATCCATGGATGTGGAACCCGTGGATGCAGAGGGCTGACTGAAAGATTAAAGTTTAGCAAATGTTCCACTAGATGTGTGACAAAAGCAGAGCATTCAATAGAAATTTTAAACAAGTGAGATTATTATTTCTTTGAAGAACTGTAGCAGGAAACGAAGCATGGCTTCACCAGCACAATCCTGATGACAAAGCACAATCAAAGCAATGGCTACTAAGAGGTGGCAGTCATAGTGAAAGCAGACCCATCAAGGGCGAAGGTCACGACAGTGGTTTCAGGGGATGTTCAAAGGTATTTTGCTTGTTGATTTTCTTGAAAGCCAAAGAACAATAACATCTGCTTATTATGAGAGTGTTTTGAGAAAGTTAGCCAAAGATTTAGCAACCTGGGATAGCTTCACCAGATAGTCCTTCTCCACCACAATAATGCTCCTGCTCATTCCTCTTATCAAACAAGGGTAATTTTGTGAGAGTTTTGATGAGAAATCATTAGACACGCACCTTATATTTCTGATATGGCTCTTTCTAACTTCTTTTTGTTTCCTTATTTTAAAAAATCTGTATAGGGCACCCCTTTTTCTTCAGTTAATAATGTAAAAAAGACAGAATTGACATGATTAAATTCCCAGGACCTCAATTATTTTGGGATGGACTAACTGGCTGGTATCATCACTTACCAATGTATATTAAAGTTGATAAAGTTGATATTGAGAAATAAAGTCTATATTTTTATTTTCATCATTTAATTCTATTTTTTCACAGACTTTCTGAAGTCCCTGTCTGGGTATATGTGTGTTTAACAAATATAGAAAAACTTTGAAAAGTTGGAGGGGGAGGGGTAAGGCAGACCAGACAGAAACTGCAGGACTCAATGAATAACATTGAGTTCACCAGGTTTTCAAATTGCCTCATATAACCCAGACTTATAGCTGAATATCTCAGCAACAAGGAAACGCCAATAGTCTCAGTCAAGAAGAGTTCCTGTTGTCCTAGCCACAAGGCCAGGAAAGGAGTATCTTAGAAAGACAGAAACTTGGGGACAGTAACTGCCCTACTCAAGCCAAGCAGCACAGAAACAACTGTGACCCCGCTCCACGCAGGTGAAGACTGAATAGAAACATAGACCTCCACACTAGCAGGACTAAGATGTGGCTTCTCAACATTCAGACCTGGGCAGTGTCAGAGAAGGCTAAATAGAGACAGGGACTTCATCGCCTCTAAGCAGGCATCTATACTCATGAGGGATAGCAGTGGTTTTCTGAGTTTTTTGTACTGTGTTTGTCTAATCTTCCTATCTAGCTTCATAAAATGGATTGGGAAGTGTTCTCTCTTCTTCTATTTCTGGAAAAGATAGTGTAGAATTGGTGTTAATTCTTCTTTAAACCTTTGGCCAAATTCTCCAGTGAAATCATCTGGGCCTGGAAATCTCTCTTTTGAAGGTTTTTGAAACTAAATTAAATAATTGGCTTTACGCCACTTGAGGTTTGCTGAACTTTTTACATCTGTAGGATTATGCCTCTTGCCAAATTTGGGAGGTTTTCAGGCATTATTTCAAGACCTTTTTTAGCCCTGACCTCCTTCTCATCTCCTTTTGAGCAGCAGTATTAGATCTTTGTAGTCCCATATTCTCTGTTCATTTCTTTTCTCTGTCTACTTTTCCTCTGCTTTTCAAATTGGGTTATTTTTATTGTTCTATCTTCCCAGTCAATGATTCTTTCTTCTGTCTCCTGCATTTTGCTAACGAGGCATCTCATTGATTTTTTTTTAAAATTTCAGTTATGATATTGAAAATTGAAAAGTAAATACTTTTCAAATTTTGATTTGGTTCTTCTTTATATCTTCAATTTCTTTGCTGGCACTTTCTATTTCTTACTGAGACTCAATTTGTTTTTCATTCATTTCAAGCATGTTTATAATTGCTCCTTAAAGTATTTGGATGATGGCTGCATTAAAATAATTGTCAGATAACTTCAATAGTATTACCACCATGTTGTTTTCATTCTTTTCAATCTGCGTATTGCCTTTTTTTTTTCATTGAGTTGAAAACTTCCAGGTATTTGGTATGACCTGTGATTTTCAAATCGAAGCCTCGATATTCTTGATATTATGTTGTAGGTTGCTGGATCGTATTTAATCCTTCTGTTTAGTTAGCTTCCTCTG
The DNA here is from genome assembly GCA_008750895.1 of Mirza zaza. Classification (NCBI taxonomy): domain Eukaryota; kingdom Metazoa; phylum Chordata; class Mammalia; order Primates; family Cheirogaleidae; genus Mirza; species Mirza zaza. The sequence goes on along the minus strand of VSMD01031270.1, from coordinate 3,994 downwards.
ACAGGGCACTGAAGGAGAAAGGATTGCACCACCTCAATGCTACCAGGTGAGGTTGGAGGCCCAGATGTTTCACTTGGCCTCTGTTGACACCCAGAAGAAAGGTGCTCCTTCTTTGTAGTGGGACTTCTGGCTTCCCTTTAGATTCCAACTGCTACCTCCCTATCTGGGAAGGGAAGAAGCACCTCATTACTGCTCCCCACTTGGCTTATACTAACTTCACAAGGGTGACAGCCTCATCACCCATAGGCAGTGCTGAAAGTCCTGATTCTACACTTGGCTTCTTATGACACCACCCACTGAGGGAGGTAAAGAGTGACTCACTACCGCAAAATGGACAGGTGTGGAAGTCCAGGCTCCCCACCTGGTCTCCACTGACACCTTGGGGGCTCTGGGGAAGCTTGTAACTGTCCTGCAGAGATAAAAGTGTCAGCTTCCTATTTAGATATTTTTTAATATTCCCCCAACCCTCTCTTGGTGTAGGGGTTTACCCTGATATAGCATGGCAAGAAGGGAAGTCTAGATTCTCCATGTAGCCTTTGCTGGCTTGATGGTCAGGGGACTACAGATTTTCTTGTGGTGTTTGGCTGGAGTAGAGTGGTTATGTTCAGAATGTTTTCTGTACTGCTAGGGTCTTCCTTCCAAGCACTAAGTCTGGATATCTGAGCCAAAATGTAAGGCCAGGACCTTGCCACCATATTGTTCCCTGAGTCCCAAGGTCCCTAGCTGGTATGCCTTCTTCTCTCTGCCTTTCAGAGTCATCTCCTCATTCTTCTTTTTGTAATTTTATCTAGAATAAATAATGTATATAATGTTCAGCACTTTTAATTGTTCTTAAGAGGAGGAATAGGGGAAAGTGCATCTATTTGATCTATCATAGCAGTAATATATCTTTTAGCAATATCTTTGGTAGATGATGAGTTGCTTTTCTTTTGCTGCTTTTAAGATTACTTCTTTGCCATTAGATTTTTTACAGTTTGACTATGCTGTGTCTAAGTATGTACCTCTAAGTTTACCTTACTTGACATTTGTTTAGCTTCTTAGATATGTACATTAGTGATTTTCATCAAATTTTTAAAGTTTTTGATCATTATTTTTCAAATATTTTCTCTGCTCCTTTCACCCCTCTCTTTCTGGAAAACTACTATTAGGCTTATACTGGTATGCTTGATGGTGTCCCATAGGATTCTAGGGGCTGTTCATTTTTCATCATTCAAATTTTTTCCTTTCTGCTCTTCAAGCCAAATAATTTTTGTTAATCTGTCTTCTGACTCACTGATTCTTTCTTCTGTTAACTCAAATAAGCTATTAATCCACTCTAGTGAATTTTTCATTTTGGTTATTGTACCTTTCAACTCCAGAATTACTGTTTGATTCTTTTTAAAATAATTTATTTTTATTGAAAAAATAAAAATTATGATAAGGCATAATTCTCAACATTTCATTTAATACTTTAGACATGGTTTCTGCAAGTTCTTTGAACAAACTTATAATATCTGATTTAAAGTCTTTGTCTAGTAAGTCCAACATCTGTGTTTTCTCAGGAACAGTTTCTATTGACTGTATTTCTTTTTTTTCTTTTTTTTGTGTGTGTATGGGCCATATTTTCTTGTTTCTTTGCATGTATCATAATTTTATATTGAAATCTTAACATTTTAAATAATATAATGTGACAGCACTGAAAATAAGAGTCTCTCCCTTTCCCCAAGATTAATTGTTATTGTTACTGTTTGTTTAGTGACTTTCCTAGACTAATTCTATAAAGTCTTTATTCTTCATCATGGAGACCACAGAAGTTCCTTTTTGGTTAGCTTAGTGGACATGTAAATATTAGGCAGCGATTTCCTTAAAACCTTTTGATCATTACATTGTCCCCCTTTGCCAAAGGGCTTTCTATATATGTTGGGGAACACCTTCAACCCTGTGGCAGTTTGTAATCCTGCCTTAACCTTCACAACCTGCTTGTACAGAAGCTCAAGGTCATACAAAGGTGAGACATGGTCTTCTCAGGTCCTTCTAGGCATGTGCACAGCCCAGAACATCCACATACATTTCTAGATCCCCAGGAATCTTTTGGAGCTTTTCAAAGTCCCCTGTGGACATTTCTTTTCATGGATATTCCTTATTAGTTTTTTGGCTGGTCTTATTTGCTCCAACTGATACCACAGCTTCAGACAGCTGATATGTTGCTGCTGATTGTTTTTAACAAATGCATCAGTGATAGGTGATAGCACTTTTCCTACTGAGAAATCTCTATGTCATGTCAAACACCAAAAAGACCTGAAAATGTTTTTCTTCCAGAGTGGTGCCAGAGAGGTCAAATAATGGCACTGCTTCATGGATGTGATGTTTTGAAGTGTCCCAAACCTGTGTGCCTTCTCTCCTGGCCATGAGGTTGCTGGATTCATAGCTACCATGGTTTTAATATTGCTAATTTTGAAGGTTATCATAGACCTGAACAGAAAAAAAGGATGAGGAGGAAAAGTTAAAATGACACAAAGCTTGCTGTTCTTACTGAGATTCAATGCTTTTCTTAAATAAACTATTCTTGGATTATTGCAAATGTTTCATTATTGCCAGAGTTAAGAAAAGGCTCCCATTACTAGTGGTTCCCTTATTATTGTTGCTTTTATGGAAGAATGGATTTTTGTAAGTCATTATTCTACATTCCATAAGTACTACTCTCTCAATGAAACACTTTTAAACCAAGATCTTTAATTTTGTGATGTAGCTTCAGAGAAAATGTCATGGGCTTTCTAATATTATAAGAATATAATTTTCTCTTCTATAATTTACTAATTTTTCTCTTTTTTATGATTGAAAAAAACTGTTACCCTCTTCTTAATAGAATGTGGCAATTATGCATTAAAACACATATTAAAGTGGCTACAAAGTTTTGGTTTCTGAATGAATGCTATTAGCATAAATTGCTAGTACTCCATTTTATAAAATTAACCTTGGAGAAACAACAACAAAAAAGACAGGGAGAAGGAGAGAGAGGTTTTACCTGGTATTCTTGTGGAGACAACATAGTCACTCTGAGTTTGGTAACAAAAATAGAGGATAGACCAGGACACTTTTTAAATTCTACTATTGCCTCACACCATGCTACATTAGGAGGTTCATTGCCTACCTTTTTGCCACTGAAATGAGAAATCAGCAGCAATGGGTCACAATAAGACTTTCTTCCTTTTCTTTCCCTTCCGTTTTCTCTTCTCATCTCTTTTCTCTTCTCTTCTCTTTTCTCTTCTCTTCTCTTCTCTTCTCTTCTCTTCTCTTCTCTTCTCTTCTCTTCTCTTCTCTTCTCTTCTCTTCTCTTCTCTTCTCTTCTCTTCCCTTCTTTCTTTCTCTCTTTCTCTCTCTCCTTCCCTCCCTCCCTTCCTTCCTTCCTTCCTTCCTTCCTTCCTTCCTTCCTTCCTTCCTTCCTTCCTTCCTTCCTTCCTTCCTTCCTTCTTTTTTCTCTGGGTTGAAATTACAATCTCATTAACTTATTCAAAAACTTTTTCAACTTTGGCTAACTAACTTGAGTAAACAGAATTGCATTACCCCCAAACAATTTGAGAACAACTTCTTTCAACTGATCTCTTGGCTGCCTGATAAAATGCTTCATAATTTCCCTGCTTTTCTGACTGTGTCAGCTATCACTCTACTAATATTGCAATGTCTTCTTCTACTGAATTCTTATTGGATAAAATACATGTTTTGTCTAATGATGTTTCTGTTTGGTTGAAGAACTGGATAGCTAATCTTCTGTAAATTTATATTAAATCAAGACTACCATATTTACTGTTTTTAGTATTCTAGTGACAGTTTGTTGAATGCTTGATATATTTCCGGTAGAGTTTTAGGCAATGAAAATGCAAAAGTGAGCAAGACAGACATAAGCCTTGCTCAAGCAGACTCAGAGCCTAGTGGAGAACGTTGAAAAGCAAACAGCTCTGTGGTTTACGCTGAGGAGTCCGAAGAAGATTGCTTTGAAGGGAGAAGGAAGAGAAGG